>VZRR01003716.1:0-236718 GCA_013398015.1 Oreocharis arfaki | reverse complement strand
TTCTGAAATTTCTCTCATAAGTATAAGCTTTCTCTGACAAATGATGCTGAGACTGGAGGCAAATAACTACTACAAATATACTTGTCAGCAAAGGAATTTGAGCGCGTGTTTAGAGTATCAAACAGTATTGGGAGAACATTTTAAAGGTGGAGGTCAGGTAGTAAAACCTCTCAAAAAGTTGAAATGGCAATGATAAGTAATTTGCAAAATCATGTAACTTAATATAAAACTGATTGACATTTTTGTAAACAAGCCTTTTCTGTTTCCTGTATGCTCCAGACATGTGGAAGTATGAATGTTGGAAGAAAAGCAGAAAAAACCCCATTACCTTAGGTCTCTTTTAATCATTGCTCTTCTTGTGGATCAAATTCGCGTTGGATTGCTCTTGACAATGACATGTCCTTTAAAAAATCTCTTCATTTGAACAGCTGTTTGGCTGACAGGTTTGTCTCAAAATGCATTCCTCTTTCCCACTGGTCATTCCAGAATTACTCCCTATCAAACAGCTAGTCCACTTGACGTATACCCAACTGTTTCCCATGTTGCCGTTATTTAAATAATTTAGATTTAGTAGCATTTTAGAGCTGTTACAGTTGCCTCCTTTTTAAGATTAGGTACTTTGTTTGTTATTTACCTGCCTTTGCCTTTCTCTTAACTACTTTAGGGCAGAGATGTTTTGGCTGACCATTTCACAATCCTTCAGAGAACTACAGAGCAGAATAGGTGGAGCAGCAACCTAGACATGTTTCATCATGATGAGCAAAATAGAGCGTGGCAAAATGACCCTGCAAAACAGTTGAACTGTACCTGAGTTATGAAATGAAATATGCACATTCTGTGCGTGTTCTATTGGGAACTGTCTCCTTGTAACAGAAAGCTCCTGAAAAGCAAATTGTATTTATTTCCTTTCTCCAAAAGTGTTAGATGAAAACTATGCCACGGTGTCATATTTCAGGCTGCACTACAGCAGTGCTTGCCTTGTGAACTTGAAAGAATGGGTGCGGTCTCTGACATTTGGTATTTTCGCTGCTTAGAGATGGGGCTTATGTCCATCACAGGATTAAGTGTTTTTTTTTCTCTGCATTACAAAAAGACCAAAACTAAATACCCAAAGAAGATATTTTCCTGATGAAACTTTATATTTGCATTAACTGAAATAAAGTATCCCAGACGTCATCAGCTGAATAAATAAATTTAACAGAAAAGTCCACTCTCGCCACCCAATGCTCTGCCCTCAAGAAAAACTGGAAAAAAGGTTCATAATCTTCAAATTGGATATATGCCATAGTTGGATTCATAAAGGTTATTCGAGGGAATATGCGTAAGATTTACCTTTATGTAAATTACTTCTGAAAGTAGGGTTTCTCTCTGCCTCTTGTAAACAATATATTGCAAGCATATTTGACATTTATTTTCTCAGCAAGGGGTATTTGTGTGTCTAGTGTTGATATGTAGTAGATATGTCAGATATATGATATCTGGAAATATTCTGTAAGTTTCGCGACACATTTCACAAGATTGAGTGTGACAAAAGAGTTGTGTGTTAGTCATTGCCTTCCAGGCTGCAGAAATTCCATGAATAGTTTTGTTTTGCAAACAAAAACCAGTGTCTTAGGGACTGAAGGCAGTAGCTGTTAAAGAACGTGCAACAGCACTAAACAATTTAAAGGAATTAAAGGAAAAGAAACTGAGGTAATGCAAGTGCAGTGTTTATACAGATACGTATAGAATAATGCAAGTTAAACAAAGCAAAACATCTTTTTTGTGTGCGTTTCAAGTACTACCAAGTTGAAAAGGAATTCAGCATAAAGTCTTGAAGTTTGCTTTCTAAAGACTGTGGAAGTGATGAACACTTCTTTTTTCTGTGATCCATTTTTAAACAAACAGACCCCTCAAAACAAAGAGACCCCTTTGTGATTTGTGTACTCAGTTCCATATTCTAATAGGTATGCTTATTTAAAAAAATATCTCATTTGCTCAAATTATGTAACATTTCTGAACAACAGATTTACCTAAACTATTCAATGCTTTAGATAAAACATCTATGCAGTGCTTATTTTTTTTGCACTCAGCTGCTTCAATTGTTTTCCATGGATGGTGGAGAACTTTAGTCATATTTACTTTAATTTAGAGCTTGGCCCCTACATGATCAGTCATACCCATTGACAATGCTGTATTTTCCAACAGAGCCAGTTGCCCTTTTCAAAGTCTTTAGGGCAGAGGTAGAATCTTGCTTTTCAGTCTTGGTAGATAATAAATGTATGTGAACAAATTAGAAAAAGACTGAAATTACAGATCGTAGGAAGATTGTCCTCAGGATTCTCTGTTGAGTTCCTGAAGTTAGTTTGAGAGAACGATGTTGACTTATTCATTGAAAAGCCACTGTATATTAAGATCAAGCAAGACAGACTTTTCTGTACAGAAAAAAATGGAGCAGCTGTTTGCTTCTCTTGAAGATATTAAAAGAGTCATGGTACTCTTTAAGATTTTTTTCTTCGAGAATGGGGCTTATGCAGAATTTAGACATGTAAGCCCAAGATATTTTTATTATTTACAAAACACCTAAAACTTGTGTTTTCAAACTTACATCTTCAAAGTAGGCACTGAACTAAGTATCACTGAAGTCTACAGTAAAAACCAAAACCCATGGCTGTTGTCCTGTACGTGATCTATTAGTCGCTCAGACTATTTCACTTAGAAATCAAGTTCTTCTGTTGTCATTAAGTCCCAGTGGAGTGTCTGGATAGCTCCTGTACCTATGGGAGATCTGAGATTCAGCCTCCTAGCTGAAAATAAAATCGAAATTTCAGTTCTCAACCCCGAGGTACTAAGGTCAACAGCACAATCATGTAAATCTGAATGAAGAAGATCAGGAAGCACTACTTCTAGTCTAATGCAACTCTCTGTTATAAGAATAACTCATAGTTTTGCAAGAGCACATCTCTGGGTTGCTGGTCCCACCTGGAATGGGTTCAGCAGAGTTTACTCCTGCTGTAAGTTCCCTACATCCTTTACAAAGTGTAAGTTACAAAACTAACTAAGAAAAAGGTATCAAACTAACTAAGAAAAAATGAAAATACACAACAAAGACATTCAGTACAATACAGGAGATCATATTTTATAAGTCTGAAATATTTCTGTACTTGGTACTTTCTGGTAAAAGACACTAGCAGCTGAGATTTTGATACAAAAAGAACCCATCAAACCCCATGAAAAAATATTTTTATTCTTTTTCCTTATTTAATGCATCTCGGTGCTTGCCAGTAGTTGCTACCTTCTTTGCTAAACTAATTACAGTGCACTACTTGAAAATAGCTCCACATTTTTCAGGAGTATGATTAGAAACCTTTGGGCAAGCAGTTCTTGTGACTGTAGGGGAATACTGTTCAGAAATAAAATAGATGGGGAAAACTCACCAGTAAGAGTCAGATGGGCAACACAATATCCATTATATACTTCCATAACTACATATTACCGATGCGTGTTTTCTTTCCTCTAGCATCCCTGAATTTGTTAGAGTTTTTGGAGGTGTATTCCTAAGAAGATATGTCTCCTCTCTGGTACGTAAAGACAGGTATATAGAGATGCTGCTTTCCACTTTTATAGATTCCAGTTTTGTATTTCCCTAGAGTGAGCTCTAAATTGGGATGCTGCTGTCCATCAAGCAGAAAGGTGTTTCCAGCACTCTGTGTTCCTTTTTTAAATGACTGAGAAAAACATGTAGGTTGTGGCTTTGGTGCAGTGAGTGGGTTTTTTTCAGTCTCTTAAAAAGAAAATGGAGAATGTGTGAGTCATATCAATATAACCTATACATCACTGATAAAAATTATGGCTGTTTGCAAGTTAAAAACCTCTCATTATTTTTTCACATGCACCAGTCTAAACAATTAAAGTTACATGCTTTCACAAAAAGAAAAAACAAAGGCACCTTTGAAAACCTGCTTCACTTCTTTTTATCAAGCTTAGTTTGCACATTTGCAAATACATTATTAAAATGGACAAATTGTCTATGAGTTTGATAAAAATATTTATTAAAAGAAGTTACAGTATGATGCAGCTATTTTCTTCATTATTAAACTAAGCGTACCTCATGTCCTCTAATTGGAAAATAATTACAGAAAGCTTGTTTTAGCATGCTCTCAGTAAACCAACATTCTCATCAATTATTATGTCAGAGTAAGCCAGCAGGATGTCCTGACTGTTGCCCAGATCAAGAACACCCTTAGTGGCTCCATCAGTTGACTAAACCTGCCTGAACAGTTTGTGTATTTCATACCTTTTTTTCCTCTACATCTTCTGCATTTAAAAAAAAAAAAAAAAAGGAATATAGTCTGAAGAAGCTAAATAGTGATACTAAATGCAAAATTCTAGCAGCTTTATGAGACAGAAATTTAAGAAACGTACAAATGTGGGTTGGCTTACCTTCTCCATCCATTGCAACAAGCATGTATTTCCTTTATTGATTGATTGAATATTTATTGTTATTTAAGTGTAAAGAGGAAGTTTAGAATTAGAGTTACTGCTCCATTTTTTACATTGAATCTGCAAAAGTTGCTTGCATTGTTATGGTCATGAGCCTGCCTGACCTTCTGAGAGTAACAAAGAAGATGAAAGATGAACTTTAAGAAGCAAACCGCCCATATGGCCTGACTGGAGAAGAGATCAAGGGGAAGTCAAGTGGTGAGTTGTCACATTCTGCCCAGGAACTCTGACATATCTGCATCCATCACATTTGCCAGGTCATGTGATAAAAGCTCATCGGCACACTCAATGAAAAGCACAGAGAGACCACTCTCATCAGCTATATGGATGGAAAACCTTGCTGAAAATCTAATGAGAGGTGTCTTTTGCAGTCAGATGTACTTTGTAAGGTAGCGTGCCATTAAGGTCAAGACATTGAGAGAAGCAACATTAAGCTGGGTTACTGAACTAATGGAACATCCCAAAGAATATCTCAGTACACCAGTACCATGATAAAAATTGTATTTTAGTATCAAAAAATCAAGAAGCTAAGGGTTTTCTATTACAGTGCTCAAATTCATTTGTCCACGTTACTGTTTTCTAAAAGAGAAAAGAAGTGGTGTTTTCCTCTGGTAAGTCAACAGATCAGCCTCAAGATCTTTTTCAGTTCATTAATCAAGTGAACTGAATCCATTCATCTGGAACAAATCCGTCTCAGCTGATGTTCGTAAGTCTACCTAATGAACAAGCCTTTGGAGCTGCTTGGATGTGGCTGCCCTTGCACATTCCTGCTTGGAACAAGGAATGTGTTTATGCCTGCTGTGCAGCTACTCTCCAGCTGACCAGCTCCTCAGACCCGCACTTGTTGATGGTAGCTCCATCCTGTCAGCTGCCTTTGGTCCTTGTTCCCTGATGAGAAGCAGCTCTCCATTTCCAGCTCAACCTTGCACCAGCCTTCCTCAACTGGGAAGACCAGGCTACTGAAGCTCTCATCCATTACCCCTCTGCCAGCTGTGGCACTTGAATTGGTTTTGGGGATGGTATAAGCCTTCTTCTTCTCAGAGTGCAGCTGGCAACATACCCTGGCTTCCACCAAGAAAGAGACCTTCAGCCTCAGCCACAGCATAAACTCTACTGTGGTATTGTTCTTAAGCCTTCTCAATACATACAGAAAATCTTCAGTTTAAAAAAGAAGTAATCAATAGGAGGGCTGAACTGATCCATAAGATATATCGAACTAGGAGAGAGTGGAGAGACCCCTAAAGGAGAGATCATTTGGAGGGTTGTATCACTAGGATTAAGTTTCTGGGCAGCAGCTCACTTTCTTAAAAAAAAGATTTAAGAATAAAAATGTAAAAAAGCACATACAGCTCACATTACTGAGTATGAAAAGGAGCATAACAGTACTGGAAACACGATGGCCTTACCCAATTCTGATCCACTTAGTGGCTGGATCTGAAGCATAATGGCCTGCTTGATTTTGGAGCTTTTATGATGGGAAAAGTCCTTAAGTCTTCTCTCTCTCTGAACAGGGAGCCTGTCTAAGAAGTGAGTCTTCTGGAAACCCAACACAACAGAAGACAAGCCATAATATTTATGTTTTCCTTTTCTGGAGCTCTTCATCCTGTACTGAGGAAGGTGGTAAATTAATCTTCCTGTTGTCTTTTTCTTCAGTTCTATCATCAAACCGCCAAGAGATCAAGCATAAAGGCAGTGATAGCCCAGAAATACCTTCAAGTCCTTTACATGAAGTATATTGTATTGTTCTGCTCCAGGGTATCCATGTAGTGTCTGAACAAAGATTTTATTTACAGACACAATTTGCTGTGGGCAGTGAAACTCACTTGTTCCTAATTTGACATTTTCTGCAGGCCTTATAATTCTCCACATAAAACCAAAACTTTCCATAATTCTATCTCAAAGAGTAATGCTGTTTCTGGTTTTGTTTGTTTTGTTTTGGGGTTTTTTGTTGGTTGTTTGTTTGGGTTTTTTGTTCTTTTGTTTGTTTGTTTGTTTTGTTTTTGTTTTAGCAATTACAGGATTCTGGGCGTATTATCTCATCTAGAAGACAATGGCTCTTTGAGCATATATATCTACCTAGAAAATAGTTATTGTACCCTGTCTCATCTCTTGCTTTAGCTTTAGAAGTTGCTGCAAACTTCTATGGGGAGACGAGACCCAGCTATCATGCCCAAATAATAAGGAAACATTCCCAATGAGACAGGTTTAAGTTAAAAGCTGTTGGGTTATTGGGATAAGCTACATCCAACAAAATAAATTATTATGTCAAAATAATAAAAAGTAATAAAAATAATAGAAGTATTCTGGTTCCTCATACTTCTCCATGAGGTCTTCACTTTGGGTGTTTGTACATCATGTGACTAAATGTGTGGACAAATTCTAAAGACAAAATCCCCGTTTCTACATGCAGCTGATATTTCTAGTACCTTCTGAAACAAATGTCCAAAGCCTGTTCAGGTAGAATAACTTTATGAAAGGAAGAAGCTTCAGGATGTTTCTGCCATTTGTTTTCTGACATCATCCACAAACATTTGGAGCTGCCAGACTTGGATGCTCTTGTCTGATCATCTGTTCTTAGGTCTTAGCCACCTGCCTCTTGCTGAACAGCAGCTCACAACAAGGAGTTCAGTCTGGTCACAGGGGTATCCTCACCTCACGTCTACAGTGTTCAGTACTGACAAATTGCTCTGGAGCAAGACTGGCAGGGTCTTGTAGAAAGACTTGGAAAACTTTTTGATCTGTACACTTGCTGAGAAGCTTTTCCAATTAAAAGATTTTTAGTACTTTCTTAAATCTTCCAGGTACGGAGTCTACTTGTAATTTGAGAATGATTCACCAGACTGAGCCTGGACATTGCAGCGGTCCAGGAACCGGCAATATTTGAAATGCAGGGAATGGAAAGACGTAAAAAATGCTGGTAATTCTGTAACATTGGAGCAAATCCTGTCCATTCCTCATCATGGTTCCTTTTTTGATGCCTAGGATGAGTGGTACAGTAATAGTGTATGGATGCTGAAAAGCTGCTGGCAGTAAAAAATCCAGCATTTTGCAAGTATTCTGTGAGAAAGTTGTTGATTCTCACGCAAACAAGCAAGATGTTTTTTTAAACATATTGCAGGTGTTTGTATGTAAAGTTGTCATGAATCTAAGTAGAAAATATTTCAAAAATGGGTGTCATGAAATCCAGCCAATCACTTGGAGAGGTGGTTGGACCAGAGACCAATGATCTTTTGCCATGTACCAGTGCAAGGGTTATATAAATCCCACCTGTAATTAAATAAATAATTCACTTTCTCTCAATCTTTTCTCCGGCTTGGACCTTTGTTTTTCCTCGCCGTCTGTGTTGCAACAGCGACAGTAGTGGGCTTCTGTTTGCCTTTGGGAAAACTAGTCATCTGTGGTGATTCTCTATTCTGGCAATAAGTAACTAACTTTTTCTTGGTTTTTTGCATTATTCTTCTGATGTTTGTGGATTTTGGGTTCTTTTGCTGTAGTTTTGGGGGTATTTTTTTGTGTGTGCATTTGGTTTTGATGTTTTGGGTTTTTCCTTTGGATTCTTCATTTGTCTCTCTGAATTTTAAGGTATTTCTTTTTGACTACCAGTGTCAGATAATTTTTCTATCTAAGGCTTATTTGTATCTTTATTGGAATCAACCAGTCAATCATAAAAATCCATATCCAAACCTAATTTGTGATCCCCTTGCTCAGATCACAGAATAAGCTAATCAACATTCATGGTCCTGATTTGTGCTATCACATCAAGGAAGGACATGCAAATGTGGTTGACCTTAATTTACCCAGTCCAAATTTCTGCAGGCATTTACATGGAAGGTCCTATGGTAACCCACATCATCTGGAGACATGAAACACACCAAGTACATAAGCTGGCTGCATATATGCTGCTGTCAGGCTTAGGAGCAGCCATAGTTCCTGATGGTTTGCTGCCAGACACGTGCATAGAGAAGCGGCCATAGACTTTGGGGTATCCCAGACCTAAAATACTGTCAGTTTTCGGTGCTCCCCTACCCATCTTACCAGCTGACAACACTGCCTGTCAAACCTCTCCTCTGCATCTCAGACCAGCCTTGCACATAGGGATAGATTTTCCCTTGGAGTGTGGAAAATGCTCATTTACACTTCAGCTGAAAAAACAAGACTTTTGGGAATAAACAGATAGATCTTGTTGCAGTTGTTGGGTGTAGAGACAGAGGAATGTCAGGCAGTAATGGAGTTTTTTTATAATTTTCTCTTAACAAAGTGCTCTTGCAAGACTGATGCAAATGCTAAGCCTTGTGCTAATATTTGGAATACAAGAAGGAGGAATTAATAATCACAAATGGAGTGAGATTAGAAGACTGGAGAGATTAGAAGATTAAATAAGTGAGTGGTATTTGTTCAGTTTAACGAGGAAAAAGTTAAGGGTGGTTTGATCATGTTCTGTTTGGAAAATCAGTACATCCTATGTCGCCTTTCAGTCAAGCAGAAAAAGGTGTATCAGGATTCACTGACAGGTGGAAGTAGCCAGATGGCTGAAAAAAGGCATATGTTTTTAAAAGTAAAGATAATTCAGTCCCTTTTCCTCTCACTTTCCCCCGAAACTGTTAAAGAAAAACAAAAAAAGGCTCAACTCTATAGTCTTAACTGAAATTAGAAATGCAGGAGGAGAAGGGATGCCACTCAAAGGCTGTAGGTTTTAATGCTTGGCAAGAAACTGGGGATTTCTAACTGCTGGTAGCATCTCAGAGGAAACATTCACTTTGTTACTAAATTGCATGCATCTAGGGCACTAAAATTATCTACAATTCCTTTTTTTTTAACAGCTTAAAAAATATAGCTGTCATGAAACCACTCTGTTAATATCCATGTATTTTTCTATTTATAGTTAACATTTGTGGCTCACAAAGATACAGCCAACATACTGAAATTCATTTATGTAATAAACTCTTCATCAAAACCAGTACTTTATGCACATAATTGTGCTGGAATTTTGTTCAAGTTTATGTCTTTTTTTGAAAAGGGCAGTAAGATAAATAGGCTAGTAGCTTTCCACACAAATGGTGTTCTCTTTTCTTTTAATTTAAATCCTATGTTTTACTTCCTTTCCCTCTTCTTGCATTTCTAAAGTGCTGGGCTACTAGCTGCTGTAACTCAAACAGCCCTAATTTGATCCTAAATGTATCATACTTATTCTGTGCAGTACTCTGGAGCTCTGGATGAGTTTCACTTGCTGGACCAAATGTGACAACTACCTTTTCTGACTAGTGCTGCAGAGAATTGCATTTATTAAGCCACTCTTACAGTCTGAAAAAATGTTTTTCGTCTCTTTTACAAATACATCTGTAATTACATTTCTACAGTTTGAACTGTCATGCCTTTTTTATTTCCTGCCTTTCAGTAATTCAGAGCAGTTCCATGTAGAAAGGCAGCACTTCTGGAGCTGCCCAGAACAAAACTAAAATCTTGTGTAGTTTGCATGGGTTCTTGAAAAAAACAAACCAACATGATCTGCTCACATCTTTTGCCCAACACTCATGGATGCCTTGTGCTACCAAACCGGGTAGAGCACCCATGGTGGCTACTGAACTGCTTGTGTTCCTGTGACTTTGGTGGAAGCTCGAAGGAATGTCTCAGTTCCAGATGTCTGCAGCTTTCCTGAGTTACGCTCACACCACGTGTTGTGATGTGAAGAAATTCACCTTGTTGGGTTTGCTCAGCCTGTAAGTTTGACTCCCACTTTTCTCCTTACTTAGAAAACGTGTTGAGATTCAGATGTCTGTCACTGAGGACTCTCAAGCTCCTGTGCCCAGAGCTAACCTGAGAAGGCTAATGAGGGAGTTCAGTATTTCCCTGAATATACTTCTGGGGACCCTGAAGACAGAGATGCCGTTCAATTTGATCATGATGGGCTTTTCACAGCCTGTGAGACAAAAGCATGCAGTTTCACTCATGTCTCATTCAGAACTTCAACAGAAAATGGCCAAAAGTGTTTCTTGGCTGGATCATCCCTGCTGCAGCAGCAACAGAAGCACTGAAAATGCCAAATGTGGGGACACAACCAACAAACAAGAGGAAGCCTTAAGTGAAACCATCAATACAGGAAAGGCAAGAAGCACCTCTACTCTTCTGGAGAACCCTCACCGTGTTCTCAAAATAGAAGTCCTCTATTTTGAAAGGGCAGCTGGGAGCAGCTTCAATTACAGTAGCCATGATCTGTTCATGTGTCATGTTTTAGGCTGCAGGGAAGAAGAGCTGCAAGTACACTTTCTGTGAATATTACATTGGAAAATTTTCACATCTCCAGCCATAGACTGGCAGTTCAGACTAAAAATTATCCATGGACTAAGTCTCCCTTCATTAATTTCCTTACTTCTAGCCACGTCTTTTCCATACCTCCTACTGCCCTCAGGTTATTGTTTGAGCTCCCAGGAATCTCCTGTGTGAGGTCCAGAATCACTCCAGGATTGATTTTAATCCCTTACCTTCTGAGCCTCTTCCTTCAGACCCTTTTGCTCTATTTTAATTCTTGTCCTGTAGAAATACTGGCACATGTGATACAACGCATTAAAGAAGCAAAGAGTTAAGACAACAAAAACATAGATTTACTTTTTCTCTTTTTTCCACTTCCAGTAGCATGGATAGAAGCTATATTAAGCTGAACAGATGTTTATAAAACTGGTAATTAACATGTAACATACCAAAAGTTTTAGAAGTTATTTATCCCAAGCCAGCATCGGAGCAGGTACACCCTAGAAGGAGAAGACTGCAGCCAGTGAAGGATTCCCACTGAAGCACAGGAAGGCAGTGAGAGGCAGAGAGAAATCACCAGATTTTGACTGCACATCCCCCCACTCTGCTCATTGCCTCACTGATGGGACTGAGCATGACCTGTGGTGATAACGAGGGAGAGGAGTCTGGAATGAAGTTGAGCCTGGAAAATTGGAGGGGTGTTTTTTCCCTAAGCATTCTAACATTTGTCTTTTTTTAAGTTTCCCAATACCTAAATCTAAATACTAATGCTAATTGCCAGTAAATTAAGTTAAATTCCCCAACTCAAGTCTTGTTTTGCCCATGACAGTGCATGAGAAGTGATTTCCCTGTCTTTATCATAGCCTAAAAGCTTTCTTGGTCCTCATCTTCCTGGTTTTGCCCCCATGCCACTGGCGTGGGAGTGAGTGAGCAAGCAGCTGTGTTGGTACTTGGCTGTTGGCTGGGGGGAACCCACCACAGGGGCAAGTGTGACAATCAAAGAATTGAACAGAGCTTATTGAGCTGCATTTTCTGATGCTTGGAAGCCATCTAAAAAATAGCTAAAAAATCCCTTCATAACTAAATGCTGTATTTGTCATCTGAAACGCAAAGGATGATAATTTTCATAATTTATAAGACCACAGAATCACAGAATGGTTTGGGTTGCACAAGCGTATTCAACTTAGTTGCCTCCCCATTTCAATGAAGCGTTGAACTATGGCCAAAAGCTTCACTGGAGAGGAAGATGTTTTGGTTAATTGGCCTCCCAAGGCATTAACCTCAGAATTATGCAAAACTGGGATATGTCAGAAGATGAAAGCATCCGGGACCCATTTTATTTCTTTCATGCTTTTTCAACTTTCCCTCCCAGCAGCACTGTTCAGCACCAACAGCTTCCAGCAATGCTCCAGCCATGCTCCTCACTCACCGGCCGTGGCTGACACAGAGCTGACCCAGAGCTCCGTGGTTCGTCAAGAGAGATGCAGATCAGCCAAGCCCCAGGGAGAGAAGCTTCCTGCATCTATCTCCTATCGCTCCTAGGTACATCATCTCCTGCCTCTGAGGCACGTGGGTCTACTTGGATATTTTCTGAAAAATCTCTCAAAAACCCTCTGCAAGGCTCTGTGCTCCATCCCTGGCCAAAATCAGGGTTGGACTAGCACCACAAGGGATACTGTGAACAAGAACAAATGTCACTTAGTGAGGCAGCAGCACCCTTCCAGCCCAGCAGCCATGCCAGGCTCCTCTCCAAAATAATTTCAAGAGACCATCACAGAGTTGTATCCTTCCCTCTCATGAAACCAGGCCCAGAAGAAAAGTTTCTCTCCTGCCAGGGAGGCCTTCAAGCACCCTGAAACTCTCACAAAACAAGACGGAGAGACCAGGTCTTCTGTGGCACCAAAATTCCAGCTTTACCTTTTCTTCAAAATCAGGAGCTTTTCATAAAAATGAAGCCTCCAAAAAAAATTGGTGCTGTAATGGCACTAACATAAAAAGGTCACAGGTGGGACTGCTGTAATATTCTTGAAGTATAAAGAAACAGTGAAATCCAAAGCCCAGGGAAAAAAAAAAAAAAGTAGATCTTTTCCATGCTTTGACTGGACAAATCTTTATTCTGGGCAACTGAACTATTTTGAAATCATACATACGCCTTAAATCTGTGCTTTACACAAGTTTAAAACTGCATTTGAAAACTATTCCCTAGACATTGAACTCAACACCCTGAGCCTAAGCAGGTGAAGTTATCAGCAACAAAAAATCTACACTAAGCAATTTTTAATTAGCTTCAACTTAGTAGCCACAAACTAGACAAGAAGCAATGTCAGTGTCAGAGCTGAAGAATGAAAACTGCCAGTATTTCTTTTGGAGTTAAAATGAAATATGGAATGCGATTCATACGTTTTTTGAGATGCAGTTTTTAAAAAAGATGACATTCAAAACCCGAGACTTTTTACTCCATTACAATAAAAGATACACATTTCTTCAGCTGCTCTGGTAAACTCCTAACACACATTTTCAAGTCTGGGGGAAAATCCAAACCTGACGCTGAGGCTTCAGTATGGTTTCTTCTTCTTACTAAACTAAAAATAGTAAATAATAAACACATCCTGACTTTAGCTGCCTACAACACTGCATTTAAAAAAAAATCATAGTGACTGTGTGCTTCTGGATTTGAACAGAAAATTTGTCTCTACCACTGACTGGAAAAGATCCTGCAGCACCTGTCACTTAGATAGTACCAGTTTGTTTCAGATGCACTTAAGGATGATTTTCTTTTTTATGCATTTTTCTTATACACACGCAACCCCCTACATATATGTATATACATGTATTTATTTATATGTAAACAGATATGTACTTTTTGCTTTATACATATGTAAAATATATTGTCAGGGAACCTGGTTAAAACTCAGTGCAGCCTCCAGTCTGTCTCAGTGTTTCTTAAGGAGTTCTCTCTGCTTAAGAGAGAGAATTCTCTCTCTTCTTAAGGAGTTATCTCTAAGACTTGTGGTTATCCTCACCTGAAGCTCCTTTGTTTTCACCTCCCATTTCTGCTCCTGGCATGATTTGGCTGGCACCTCTGACACCTGATAAGCCAGCAGATCTGCCTCAGTGTGTCCTTTCCGGATTCCTGGGACAACACTAATCTCACCTACCTTCAAATATCTATGGCAGAGAGATTTATGCTGGTCACTGCCAGCTCCCACTACAGTCAGTGAAGAGAACCAGTCCCTTCTAGAGACCCACCCCTCTGGCTGTCCATGTGCCATTGCCTTCCACTGACAAGGCAGAGCCCTGGCTCAGATGCAAACATCCAAGTTGGCGAGGTAAATTCCACTGTCTGTTTTAGTTTTTTATTAATTCCCAACAATTAATATGCTCAAGGTCACAAAAATGTACATTTTCACAATTTATCACTTTCAGCTGTAATGCTTTTGTATTCCCAAACACAAATAACACGCAAATCATTAAAAAGCCCACTACAAAAATACATACTTTTTTTGGTATGTCTGTTTGTACCAAAACAAGAGTAACACAGACAAGTTTGTTGATAACTGTAAATGTTACTGTTGATGCAAAATAGATAACAATACTCCACACTTAGGTATTATAACTTTTCCCCATGCAGAGCAGAACCAAATCTAAAGTAAGAAAATTATTTCATTCAGTGAAAAAACTTCCTTTTAATAAATAAAG
The DNA here is from genome assembly GCA_013398015.1 of Oreocharis arfaki. Lineage (NCBI taxonomy): Eukaryota > Metazoa > Chordata > Aves > Passeriformes > Paramythiidae > Oreocharis > Oreocharis arfaki. The sequence continues at coordinate 222,291 of VZRR01003716.1, read as the reverse complement.
TACTTGCTATGCAGGTTTTGATGAGATGAAATTACAGCTATCAAGCCTTCTTAATTAAAAATCTACAAATCATTCAACAAAACTGAACTAAAATGTTCAGGAAACAATACAGCTACAATACAGAATTTAGGTGTTTGTATTCATAAATATATATATATATGTATATACATATACACACAAATAAAAGGAGCATAAGGGATAAAATTACTTTCCTTTACACAAAGGAACTAAGCACTATCCACTGGCTCCAAGCATTACCATGAAGATACCTCATGCAATTGCTTTAGCTCCTGCAGGCTTTGTTCACATTTTTGCTACTGGCATGCATTTTATCCTGCAGGTTTAAAAAAAACAAACCTGCCTGTCCCCATACCTCTAGGATAAGGAGAGGCTTTGTTTCTTAATAAATCCCACCCACCCTCTTCAATACAACCACTAGCCCGAAGATTGTAAGCTTTTCATAAAATTTTTGCAAGATCTAATACTTCTTCAAGTTAATGTCTCTTATTTTGAAATAATCAAAACACATTGATTCTTTTAGAAAACAGAACTGAGCAAAATGTTCTATGGAGTAAGGTAAATCTCATTTACTTGTCCTGAACAGACTTCTTCAAACACAGAGGTCTAAATTAAAGATAGCAATCCTAGGCAAGGAGATTAATATGTAATCAGAGGACAAAACATGTATGCAACACTGCTGAATTCACATAATCCACAGAAAAATTTTCTGAAAATGCAGTGTTTGTGCATGTATTCCATACACAGATTTCTTAGAAGAATTGCAAAGGAAATCTTGGTAGATAATGTTGAAATCAGCCCTTAAAGGATTCACAAGTTGACAAAAGCCATTTGCAGCTACTGGGTCTAACTCTGTTGCGTGTGACCTATTAATGCTGCCCTTTTTACCTTGGAGAAAGCTATGTACTTTCCTGACTTACACAGGAGATCTTCCATTCATCTGGCACAGAACCCTCGTGTGTTGATTTTTCCCCCTGTGTTACAGTTCTTCACCTTCAGGTGTCACCGCTGGGCGCAGACAGCTCCATTTCCCGTGTCTGAAGTAAGTATAGCCTGCAGCTGCTTGCTCTGCCCATCCCTGGAGAGAGGCGTCCCAGCAACAAGGGAAGCCAAGTGGATTTGAAGCAGCCACGCAGAGGCCCCAGTTTATACCCTTCCATCCCAAGTCAATGCAAGATAAATAGCCTGGAGTATAAACTGTGGGACCCTGGGAGTTGCTTCCTCTGTGATTCATCCTCCCTTGGCTAGAGACAGTCAAGACTATGGAAAACAGTCATTGCTTTAGGCACTTGAGTTTAACCCATCCACGGATGTCAGAGTAAACCCTTCAGCTAGCAATGGAAAACCCAGCATGACCTTTGCCTTCGTTGTCAGGAAGTCCAATTTTTCTTGTCTGAAAACCCTCAAATGTCATGGTTTTTTTGCTCCAGACAGTATAGCAATATATTTTATGTTTTTTATGGCTGACTGAAGGTGAACTGAGCTGCAATGGGAAAGCAAAATGTTTACACAATAAACCCATAAATCATTTTGTAATCATTAATGAGCATTCTCAAGATTTTACTGCTGCTGATTAGAAACCTAATTCTCTGGAATTGGTCACTCCCTACGTTATACAAAGGAAAGAAAAAGTCACTGGTCCTTCACGTTCTGAAAAGGGGGATGTGATAGTAGCGGTCATCCTCAGTCAGGAGAAAAATCTCATTCCATTCCCTTCGGTATTCATCCGGATAATTTACTTGAAATTCCTCAGTATTAAACCTGTGCAGTCTGTAAACTCGTATCTTTACTTGAAGTAAGTACCCAAGAAGAAACAGATCAACCTAAAAATGAAAGAAGTCTTTAAGATATTTATTTCTAGACTTCAAAACCTAAACTGAAGATAATCCAAGTTAAGACAAGTCAAAACAGCAGGCAAGTAATAAAAGGGGCCCTTCTGCAAGTAGAATAAGAACAATAAAAGTTTGAGGGCATTCCCAACAGCCCTCCCACTTCTCTTTCACATGTGGAGGGAAACATTCCTCCTCACCTGACACCGTACATAACCTGCTCCCAAGCCAGCTCACACAGCTTATTGGGGAACAAGAAAGAACTAGCTGTTAACAAGATTGATACACCCTGAAAAAATGGGAAGCCTGCCACCTTGTGATCACTTGCTACATACGGAAAATGTAACAGCAAAAGGAGAAAGTTTCCTGGTACTTCACTTATAGGAAACTGGAGAACTGGCATCTTCATAGATACGCCTTGCTATGGATTGCTTAATCAGGAAAAAAGGTTTGGGAAAAGCTCATATCCTTGGGCATAGCCAGACAGAGCAGAACTTGTCCAGTTATAATCAAACTGCTCCTAAAGCTGACTGCATCATGTAACAGTTGACTTGATAACCAAAACTGATTATAAAAAATAATTTCAGCCATTGGAAAGAGAAACCATATGCGGAGTGGCAGTGCAGAGTTTAGGTGTCAGCACTGAACTCCTCACTAATTATTAAATAGGAAACAAAAAACTTTACATATAAAGGTGAATAGTAAAGTTCTCATTACCTACTCTTAATAGACATTAGATCTCATGAGAACCAAAGGGCGGGGAGAAAAGAGAGTGATACTACATGGTTTGGCATTGTGCAACAGATAGAAAAAGCAAAACAACACCTCAAAACAGCATAATCTAAAATTATTTTACATATCAAAGGTTTTATTATTGTTCTAAACTATGTCGTATTGATAGCTTGTAGCATTTTTTGGTCCAGTCTTACTACATTTTTTTTTCCTGGAAGATAAATGGCTATCCTCAGTCCACTTCCCCACATCTCAAATTAAAAAAAATGGGCCAGCCAGCATGGATGATGCATGATATAATCACCTAATCACTACAAAGATGGAATAAGTGTTGTGATTTGTTTTTCATTTATATCCTTACCTGGTCTAGGCAAATAGAGTCACCTATGGAGTTCAGATGATTCATCATGAAACTAAGAGGGTCAGACGAAGAGTCACGAGCAAAGAGAAGGCTAAAAAGGTTGTGTACAGGTTCTTCCCTGCTCTTCATCTGCTCATAGGCTTCGACAACTTCATAGAGCATGATGAATTTTATGGCCTCATATAGTTTGTATTCCTTGCTTTCATCAGAAAACAGTGTATTACACAGGTTTCCTCTTTCTTCATGATCTCTTGTGGCACTAATTTCAGCCCACTGGAAAGCACACAGAAGAATAATACTAATAAAATTATTAAGAATTCTATTTAACACAAAATATTGCAAAACAGGAATAGAAGCTGAGTCTAAGTGTAAAGCACCTGCTAATTGATACGGCCCAGGCACAACAGCATTTGCAAGCAGAAGCCCTCAATCTGACCAAGGCCAGTGGTTTGAGGTTCAACAAGGCCAAGTTCTGGGTCCTGCACTTGGGTGACAACAACCCCAGGCAGCGCTACAGGCTGGGGGCAGAGTGGTTGGAAAGTGGCTCAGTGGAAAAGGGTGCAAAAGTGAGAGTGTTGGTCAATAGCAGCTGAACATTATCCAGTGTGTGCCCAGGTGGCCAAGAAGGCCAGTGGCATCCTGGCCTGTATCAGGAAAAGTGTGGCCAGCAGGACCAGGGCAGTGATTGTCCCCCTGTGCTCGGCACTGGTGAGGGCACACCTCAAATCCTGTGTTCAGTTTTGGGTCTCTCACTATGAGAAAGACATTGAGGTGCTGGAGCAGGTCCAGAGAAAGGCAGCAGAGCTGGTGAAGAGTCTGGAACACAAGGCTTACAAGGAGCAGTAGAAGGCGCTGGGGTTGTTTAGTGTGGAGAAAACAAGGCTCAAGGGGAAATCTTATCTCTCAGGCAGTTGCTCTACAACTGCCTGAAAGGAGGGGTTAGCCAGGTGGGGGTCAGTCTTTTCTCCCAAACAACATGTCACAGAACAAGAGGAAAAGGCCCGAAGTCTTGCCAGGGAAGATTTAGATTGGATACTAGGTAAAAATTCTTCATCAAAAGGGTTGTAAAGCATTGGAACAGGTGGTCCAGGGAAGTGGTTGAGTTACTATCCCTGGATACTTAGAAGTGAAAATGTAGCACTTATGGACATGGTTTAGTGCTGGGTTAATGGTTTGACTTGATCTTAGAGGCCTTTTCCAACCTAAATGATCTTATGATTCTATGACCATGGAGCTTGGAAAAGCAGCAAAGAACCCTGTTAGTAAAAACAGGCAAAAATCCATCTCACTGGCCAAACACTATCTTTATAAAAATAAAATGAAGTTGGGAGCTAGACCTCATGCCCAGTAACAGCATAATGCATCCCAGAGTTGCTTTGAAACAATTTGGTAGTTGACTTGAAACTTTTTTCTTTAAAATGCAGTTTAAATGCTTCGTGCACTAACATCAGCTAAAAGAACTACAGCAAACTAAAAATAAAAGCCAAATAACCCAACACTGGGAAATGCAAGGAGCAACCAGAACAAAATGATAACTGCACATAACAACTACCAGGCCCATCTCAAGAAGATGCAGTTGTCACTTTGGCACAGCAAGGGTGCAGGCAAGGGACCAGATCTCTATAGTAATTCCCTCTTTTTCTTACTAATGCTTTGTTACTAGAGCTTAAATTATTCTGGGGTTAGTGTTTGGGGTTTTGGGGTTTTTTTTAATTAACAATTGCTATCACTGCAGATGCACAGAAACCCCAGTGGAGTTCAAGAAAGGTGCAAGGTCTTGACAGGCCAACTCTTTATCTCTGTTTCAGAAGGCTTTGGGGCTACAAAATCTCCTCAAGTTTTAAATATGTAAAGAAGAATTATAGTCCTGGGCTGGGAATGATGGCAGTCTGGCAATGCTGAGCAGAGGAGGCGGTGAGGCTGACAGGTCTTTGCAATCAAGTCCTCAAGCTTACAGAGAGAAATTACAGCAAAAATGGATAATTGAAACATTTAATGGGGACAGAAGCAAAGAAAATACAATAGTTCTAGAAGAAAATGCACTGTTTATTTCCTCCCACCCATCTGGGGAGAGAATCCAGAAGCATCTCATACAGCATGTTTATTTTTAATCAAAATGATGAATACTGCAGGAGCCACTTGATGGCAAGGAGTAGCTGTGGGGAGGGTGGCCTCCCTAACTTGCAGGGGACTCCTGAGTACTTGGCCTAGTGGATTAACGAAACCTGGATTCCCCTGCAGGAGAGGTGATGGCCTTCCCAGCAACTCCACAGTCTGGGAGGGAGGCCTGACTTCCCCACAAATATGTAGCCAGGAGCTGTTCCTTTACCCTGTCTGAACCCATTTCTCAGAGCTTTTATTCCTCACAACCATTCCCTAGATACTCACATTTGTCTTTAATGCCTCCATACATTTGCGCAACTTCCCAAAGGCATTGGGACCTGTGTACCTTTCTGGCCCAAAACTGTATTGCTGGATCCAGTTACAACCTTGAGAATACAAAAGCTTTTCAGGGAGCTGGGAAAAAAACAAAAGGCAAGCTAATCATAACCGTAACAAGGAGTATAAGGTTATATAAACTTGTCTACATAGAATTTACAATGTGGTTCTATCAGCTGTTTGTACAGTTCAAGCAACAAAGTAAATGGACCTCACAACTCAAATGCTATGAAGGAGGATCCACTTAACTGCCAAGTCCTTAAGAAACTTTCAAAGCAGAACCAGCCAAAAAAAGATCAAAATATGCCCTCAGCAAAATACACAACAAACACTCTCGAAAAGCTGGATACTTCCAAATTCAGAGAGGTATTTATAATTACAGATACAGACACCTTCCAGTCTGCACACACATCTCTACAGGCAGCAGCTATAGATCCTACCTCCCTGCCACTATCTCCTGCCGGAGCTCCTGGAGCCCAGGGCAGGATTCCTGCTGCTCCAGCAACACAGCGGCTCCCAAGTGAGCCACTGAACTTTGCATGGATGTGGATGGGGAGGATTCAAATAACCTGTTATGTTAAGGGAGTGACATCTAGCAGGATGGCAGTAACATTCATCCATTCACTTTTACTTTTTTTTTTACATCATTTAGACTCGTGTTCACATTGGTATATTTAGATCAGGGACAGTTTTTCAATTAAATGTAGTTCAATGGGTTTGAAAAACTTCTCTTTAAATTCTGATAACGATTCTCCACTTCGACAGCCAACATAACACTTTTCACACTGAACAAAGCTTCCTTCTGCTGTGCATAGATAGCTGAAATGTGTTCATTTAGGAAATCAATTTTACCTTCAATATATCTCTTTCCTTCATCCACGAAGGAAAAGGAATGCCTTGGCTGAATACCTGAAAAAGCACTGCTCTTACTACACTATAGTTGTCTCTCTTGACTTGTCTCAGGTATTTGATATGACAGCTCCTAAACAATTCTTCATATGCCTAGAAAGAGACCAAGAAAAATTGGCAATAAAAAATGTTACATCTTGGAAAATACCCATGTTGTTTGAAGTCTAATTCCAAACTACTCATAAGAGGGAGTTAGGGGAATGAGAGAGTATATTTTTAAGATTTATATACAAAGAAATATTAAACACTATGTTTTTGTAAACACCTTAGACTGGCGCTGTCCCTTAAGAGCAATTCTGCATTCTTTCCAAACCCAGCAGCTTGTTCAAGTCTCTGCACTGTCACTTCTGTAAACATTGACATGGTCAACCAAATTACGGCAGATCAACAGCATTAACCTCAACCGCTTTACATGTTGCACTGACATGTGAGATGCAGCAGCAAAAGGGTGGGAACAGGTATCTGGAGAAAACTCCTTTTGGCAAAAACATTTCCTCACATTGACCTGAATCCATTGTGCAGCACTGACCTGAGGCTGAGCAGATCTGGCAGCTCTGTGCTGAAGCAGACGGCCCTTGGTCCACCTACACTCTGCATTACCTCTGGCTGCCATCTGAGCCCTTGAGGAGAAAATTCTGAGCAATAAACTGGCAGAGAATTAGGGAGAGGACTCTACAGTCCCACTGGCTGCTCCATCACTTCCAGTTTTTTTCCTGAAGGGGACAGCAGGATGGTTTCAATCCCTCATCCTCTTTTATCTTGGTTGCCTCATCACCCCATCCCACCACCACTTCTCAGCTGCGCTCTGTCCCCTTACTGTATCAGCTGAGATAGTAAGCCCACAGAACTCTTCCTGCTGGGGGAGCCTCCTGCAAGCTTGAGGGCCTCAGAGAACGCTCTTTCTGGATGGCCTGCTTTATCAGCTCACCGTCTAGGTGGACCACATCCAAAAGAGGACAGAGCCAGCACAAAAGAGGGAGAGGGACTGGCCAGCTAGAACAAGGCGAGCAAGACAGAGAGACAAGGCAAACATGGGATTGCTCCTTTCGGGGACAGCAAGCATATTATGCTGGATAAGGATCCCACAAGATCTCATCCTAAAATGTGTTCCTTACCCTGGCAACTTCTACCTGATGCGACCAGACATCCACTGGCTGCTCCATTTACAGGAATCTCCTTTTCAGGTCTGGTCGTCCAAAAGGCTTGTAGATTTTCTGAAAGGCTTTTTGCCCAGTATGGGCTTGCAAATTTATTAGAAGTTCTGCTATCTTTTGTCACTTGCTCCTCCAAATAGTTTTTGGCCTTATGTGTTGTTCTGTGAACTTTTGCAACTGCTATGTTCTTGCATTTAACGTGGCAAAACTGGATCTTTTCTCTGTTCATCACTTGAGCACAACTCAAGCTTTTTGAAAACTATCTACAACCCCCTTATGCTACTGTTCATCCTTACCAGCTTCTTTTTACCCTTTAAGTCCTTCTTGATATGCATTTGCTCTGTGATTCTGATACCATGACCTAAAGCCACATACATGTCAAATACACTGGTGCAGTTGAACTGCCTGTCTTGCCAGCAGCACCCTGTGCAGCAGCAGACACCGGCACAGAAGCACCTGGGCTGGGGTGCAGAGCTGGAGCAGAGGGACTGTGCCCAAAGGCATGGGATGGCCACTGTCCAGCACCCCGGCTCCCTGCCTGCTGGGCACCACCCAAGCTGGCACAGGTCAGATGCCAGCTCCTGCCCTGCCTGTCCCCAGCTGCAGCTGTTGATGCTGGAGAGGGGAAGGCTGCCAAGCATGGAGCTTCAGAGCTTGGAAGAGAAATGGATGTGGTGCTTCCTTCCTCCCTGCAATAAGAGTTTTTATCTTAAATCAAAGGCTGGCCAAGTGACAGTGCCTAAGACCAAATTATTTAGCATTTAGCACTGGGGATGATTTTTCCTGTTCAGGTCACTGTGGGGGTCACTGGTGCTAGAAGAGGGAATTCAGAATATATGCCAGACCAAAACCTGATCCACATTTTGACCTGTACTGCTGCACTCTTTATTCAGACCCATGTTCATGCTGTCCCTTTTGCTTTTCATTTGACTAGCCAGTGTGGCAGGCTTTGATAGCTGCTGCATCTGTTTGCACTGAGAGTGCTACTCCTTCCCCACGTGCTAGTTCTCCCCTGTCCTCACACAGAGATTAAAATTTAACTCTTACCTCCCTCATCTGTTTGGCCTGCTTTGTTTCTCCTTTCCATTCTCTCACACTATAACCAAGTAGATCAACTTCTGGCAGCACACTGAGATTCCCTAAATTGAGATTGATTCACAGATTAGTTACATTCTGCTGTTCTGCATCTAAAGGGGAGTTGCGGGGGTGATTAATGAATGTGGAGTGACAACAGAAAGCTTACTTATGAGTTTCCTCTGAAGGTAGTTGTTCCACCTGAAATACAAATGATAGAACAGGTGTCAAGGAGGAGGTGTCAAAGGTCAGTATTAACTGAAATAAGCAATGGTGTAGAAGATTAAAGTCTGCATAATAAAAACCGACCGTTTCAGTAGCTGTGCTAAAAAGCTGTACAGCCTTCTGCAATACCAAAAAACAGCGGTGAGGAAAGACATGCTTAACATTAGCTGCACTTTCACTTTTTGCCACAGGAGACACAAGGATTCCTTGCTGGCTGTTTTCCAGGACCACACCTCATGCCTTCCTAAAATAGGGATAAAAAGAGAGAGAGAAAAATCTTATCACTATTTTGAAGTACTTGTTTCTATTTGTTTTATGGCAAAAAGAAAGATCATCCAAGTATGATACCACTTCAAATGAAACATAAAACATGACATGCAAAAGATTGTATTTTACTTAATACACATAATTTATATACTTAGTTTTTCAAGTTTCTAGGGGTTTGGGTGCACATAGGTCACACTTCCATGCTTTCCTGCACATGGTGAAGGCTACATGTTGAAGTTACAATGGAGTCACAGGAAGAATGGTATAAAAGACATTGCTCAATAACAAAAATAAAAAAACATTTTTTTTTCTTTGCTTCAGGATGTGCTGATCTAGAGACCTGCATTGTCATTATTTTGTCTCTAAGTCATGGCTTTAAAGATCAAGAGTTGCTAGAACTTACTTTTAGTCAACAAATGGGACATATAAGGCAATATTAGCTGACTAAGCATCATACGACTGCCCGGGGAATTAAAGGAATGTTCCTGCCTCAAATTGGGTAAGTTTAGGGTCAATTTAAAACTCCAGAGAAAGATCCTCCCTAGGGATTTGGTAGAAAGAAGCTCAGGAGATTATCACGAAGGGGGTGCATGCTCACTGTTCTTCACAGACATAAACAAGGACAGGATTCTGTCGCCCCCTTGGCATTACAGACAAGGTTAGGGAAGGTTATGGTTTTCCATTGTTGATAAGAAGACCTACAAGTGAGAGAGGGCCTGGAGACTGAATAGTTGACAAAGGCAGCATCTGCTCCCTAAGTGAGAAATTTGTCCTCTGGAAGAAATTTGAATATAGGAAATTCCCAGAGCTCGTGATGAACAGTTGCTCTGTTATTAACTTTTTTATTGATTTAGTACAAAACTTTAGGAAAACTCAACTTTTTATAAAGACATCCACAGAGAAGGCTGAAAAGATCCTTCTCCAGGGAGTCTACAAAGGGAATTACTCATTCCCCGTAGTTTTATGTCAGCTGAACTTCTGCCCCTCCTGGCTTTAACAGGAAATTTAAGAGGGGCTTAAGTTTTCCAAGTAAGTTAAGCCCATGCACTGTGGACAACAATCCAGTCGAAGGGTTATATATCAATCCCAACCTTAGCAACAAGACAAACAGTGATGCACTCATTTTTATGAGCACTGTTGCATATATACAGAGCACTGCTGACACTTGGCCTTTCCCAATAACCTGTTGTTTGACGAAGTTTTATTACAAGATGCTGTATGCTAGTCACCTGGTGGTGAGACCCACACCTTGTCTTTTGTGTGAACTAAAAGCAGCTCAAGAGCTGTAAATAAAAAGGTGTCAATAAACTCTAACGATGTTATCAAGGGTGGGGTTGGGATGCTAGTTCTGAAGCTCCAGAAAATGTTTATTACTGATGCCAAGTAACAGACAACAAAACATCAGCTCTAAGGTTTGGAAATGGAAAACCTCATGGAAAAACCAGATACTCCCACTTACAGCTCACATGCACATATACACACATGCACACTTCCTGCGGAGGGACGCCAGTAAGCACATTCTCAATAAGCACATGCTAGAGAACAACAACTGGGAAATGACAATCCCAGCAGAATCAAGCCATCACAACTTCTCCTCTCTCTTCTTTAGGATAAAAGCATCAGAATTGAAAAAACCTCAGTATGCTGTGAATAACTGAACCTTCTGTCTACTAGAATGGAACCTGATGGCTCACAGACATTGTTCAGCTTATGGATCAGTGGGAATTCTGGATTAACACTGTTGTATGCAAACCAATGATGACTGAAATTAACACCAATTTAAATATACAGTATCAAAGGGAAGTTGCAGCAGACTTTCATTTCATTACTTAAAATGACTGGACAGTCCACTCCCACTTTTGATTTTGAACAAACTGGGTCTGTAAAAAAAATTAAGAGCTGGTCCATCTGTTAAAATTACATACTTTGCATTACGGAGTACCAAGAAATACACGTGAATGCAAAATTTCTTCCTTCATCCCTGCTACAGGCAGAAAGATGAGAGCTCCGCATTGGCTTCTAAACTGAATCAAGCAACCTTATGAAAAATTTTTGATGGTAATAATCCTGAAAAAACCTCAGACTACTGAAGTTCAACAAGCTCTCTTTCAATGCATATGGTAAACAGGTGCTTTAGCAACTGCTCTTGAGCAGTTGAAGAGCAACTGCTCTTCAAGAAGTGCTGGGAAGCACGGGCTTACTGATTTCCATCAGAAACACAAATCAGTGCCAGAGAACACGAGATAATCAAATATTACTCACCCGTTTTTATTTAATACAGGAGATTTATAAATAGGTATTTCCCTAATAGAAAGTCTAATGGGTGATGGGAAGACCTGCAAACAAGTGGTTTTGAGTATTTTTGCTACGCTTGTATTGCAGCATACCTTGGACTTCATAAACTTTCCCTACTGTCATGGGAAAGCGGCTGTTCAAACAGCACTTTGTGATTCAGTTAATACTTCCAGTGCTTATGTCACACTTAGAAATTAATTACATTTTTTATTCAAGTAAATGACATTTAGAAGTAGCAGTTGTATTGCAAAGTGCTGCTGGTAAAAATACATCATGAGCATAAATTAAAGAAGGTGGCAGCTTAAAATAGATCTTTTCACCCCCCTCCCTGCACCCTCCAAAATTCTTCAAAAACGAATGAGCAATTAAATTAATAATGCATTAGTGGGGGGAGTAAAATAAACCCACAGATTTTTAAACCAAATCCATTCCCTGGGATATGGGCACAATTCATCCAGTTCCTCAGCAGGCAGTGACAGGAGCAGTTGGTGCTGTGACCAGCTGTGGGCTCCCATCTTCTTGAAGACTGACCATGAGCATCAGTATAATGACAGGGAGGCCTGACTCTTGCCATGCAGAAATTTGGAAGAACAGAGGCTGAACAGTGCTGGAGTAGGAGCTGATAGCAGTGTTTATCTTACAATACAAGTAGTACACTATGTTTTCTTTTCATGCCACATCAGCTTCTTGCCAGTGCCAAGCCTTAAGCTTTTCCCCCCTGCAAAGTCAGCAGGAGAAACACACAGAAGAAGACAACCAACAAAAAAGGCCAGAAAAAAGATCAGTAAGAGACATCTGTAACATCTACTTCATTCTCAAGTAACTCAGGAAGAATCTCTGAAGGATTTGCTTCACATTTGACACCCTCACAACTTTTCTGGAGTCTGACACCTTAAATACGCATAATTGATGAAATGCAAAATGTCAGAGATCAGCTTGGGAACTAGTAGAGAGCACTGTATGCATTACTGAATATTCCAGCATGTCTGATGGCACATTCCCCCTTTACTTTTTTTCTCCATATGGTTAACAAGGCCATCAGAAAGATAACAGAGCGTCTTCCCAAATTAAAACCTGACAAAATGATTTCTTTTCAGGACATTCCTCTTCAGCATCTTTTTAGTACTGGAAGCAGGACACAAGACTTGTCACCATAAAGTGGCCAGGTTTCATACTCCCATCACACAAAATTATGTTCCTAGTTCCCTAAAAGCAGGTATACCCTCATTCAAAGAGGGAGGCAGAATGTGGGACCCCTCTGTTCCAGCCCTTCTGCTGCCCACCTGTAGCACTCCTTCTCCCTCCTCTGCTGGGTGCAGAAGTACAAGGGAGACCCCTCAGCTGAGACATGCACAGCTTGGCATGGGGGTCCAAGCCTGCCTGTGTTCAAGGTGTGCATGCAGAGCTCTCTTCTCAATTGTTGCACGTTGCTTTTCTGCAGATTATACAATCAGTACCAAGGTATGTTACAGAACAGGCTAAGTGCCTCTTTCAAGGGAAAACAAACAAGCTTACCCTTATAGAGCAGGCATGAGCATGATGCACATGTGTACACAGACCTCAGCTGAATGCGGCAAGAGGGAGACACAGAAAAATTATCATTATTATTATTAATTATTTGAATTCAATACCTACAAAAGATTACATCCCATTAGAGTTTAGAAAAGAGAAATATGCCTTTTTAAGTGGTGCCAAGAGATTACAAATTCTTTGATTTGCCAGTTTATTATCAGCACCTCACCAAAAACATAAAAAATACTGAAAATAGATCAAACACATACCAAGATACGTGGGAAGCATTGCTTAATTCAGTAACTATTTCATTACAAACCCCTTCCTTTACAGAGTAAAGCAATGTCAACTTGTTAAGCAACATTCACCTGTTCTAACAAACAGGAGAGATGAGAATCTCTCCTTGGTATAATAAGAAAAAAAAAATAATTTACAGGCAAAGATGGTAATCGTCAGTGACTTATCAAAAGTTCAACCATGCCTGCTGATCAGATCTCTTCTACTCAGAAAAATCCCCAAAACAACAAACCAGAGTCCCAGCCCTAAACCATACCTAGAATCACACAATTACCTAGAAAACTGAATAGTTTTGGTAACACTGAGGCCCATCAGTTGCAAGAAAGGTTTTATTTACACAGCTGTTCTGCACAGGGCTGTCCCAACTGCCCTTCCAGCTCCCTCAGTCTTTTTTCAGAAAAATATAGAGAATATAGAGCTGGCAGCCTTCTTCAGACTCTCTGATCATCAACAGGAACTGTGGGTGTTAATATATCTATCCAGTTGTGACACCTACTTATTCCTACTGTGCAGCAACAACCATAGTGTGTTCTTACCTACCGTGTGATTGTCTAAAATATACCCTACTAGAGCTACCCTTACAAAACCAATTTTGGCTATATAATCAAGATATTAATGCACGCCTCAGCCTGCACATACCATTTTCTCTCTACAAATGCCTAAGAGAACAAAAGGAAAGTTCAGTTCTTGATTTCCTGTACAATTCATCTTCCTTTTTAAGGCACAGGGTGCTTCATCCAAGACCTTCAGATGAATAACACTTAGGCACACTTCCATTTAAGTAAGAGAAAACATGAGAGAAGCCTTCTGAGAATTTACAGTTCAGAATACTGGACGAGAAATACATGAAAAACATTTCATGCCATTAAAAAAACATGAATCTCTCTAAAACTGTTATTCCTGAGTTAAAAAAAAAAAAAAGAAAAATTTAAATATCATTTTAAAGAAGGAGCCTCTGAAATCTCTGCTACTGTTTTTTCTTAATGTGGAAAAAATCTGTTCCCATTCAAAATTGCAATTTAATGCCTGTACATTTCAAACAGAACTTACGTAAATGCACTAAATCTATTATTTGAAAGAAGCCCACTCTAAGAATTCTTATTCTGCCTGCTGCAGAGTTGCATGTTGAGTCATCCCTAATGCCACTCATGGTTGTTTCACAATTCTCAAAATGCTTTTCTTTTTCTTTTCTTTTTTTTTTTTTGCCATGTTGAATCCAAACTGACAGAATAAAGGAAATACTTTACTCCTGAACATCTTAAGTCTAGCTGACAAGTAAAAATACCTTGGGTTTTTTATGTTGATCTGTCTAGATAACTGAAACCTGGTTAGGGGGAAAAAAGAAGTCTTACTTAACATAACAATTATTTTCCTCCTCCTGATTTTTAAATCTTGTTTGCTAGACAGCACAAGACTCGTACCTATCACCCAACCCTCCAAGGATGCACAGTCATTAGGTGCTCAGAAGGCTGGGGACACCACGAGGAGCATCCCTCCTGGTCTTTCCAGGCAGAGGTCCAGTGCAGCTGCCCCACTCCTGGGATTCCCCAGTGTGGGACGTGTCCCTGGCGCTGCCTGGATCCTTTGTAAGCAAACACTGCAGGACAGTCCAAGGAATTTTAAGCTACCTGTTGATAAAAAGTTATCCCAGTTGATATCCAGGAGAACAGCACGATCAAGTAACCCATGACAAACAAAAAAATCAACTCTTCTGAGCTTGTTTACTGTCCAAGGAGAAAGCCAGGCCCCTCTCACCAAACTACATCCATGTTGCTCATCACTCCAATCTCCATACAGGGTCTGACTGCTGCACCCCACGGAGATTTTGTGTCTGTCTTCAGAGCATGGCCCTCTCCTAAGTGTACCCAATTCTGTGTGCAGGCCGTGCAGAGCTGTGGAATAGTAATTACACATAATTTATGATTAATAATCACAAATGATTAATATCTCCTGGTGGTGCACCAGATCACAAAGCTTGTGCTTCCTCAGCAGGTATGTGCAGAGGTTATTCCAGCAGCGTTATCTATTTGCTTGGGAGTTTTACTTGTGTCTTGCCCTCCTTCCAAGACATTAGAAGCACAAAGCAAGGCCAAAGAAAGCAAAATATCAAAGCCATCACTCTGAATGCAAATAGCAGAAATTGCCATTCCATGGCTCTTTCCCTCTGTCTCTCAGTGTCCGGTCTGACGAAAACCAAAACTTTATTCTGCAGACCTCATGGTGTTTGTATGGGAGCAGCTGGAGTGTGTAAACCCTGCTCTCTCTTTATCATTTCAAGGGCAACACTTTCAAATTGGGATATTTTAATTAGCTCAAGCACACAGGAATCCTCTGCCTTTTTGTCAGAGTGCATTACCAGGCACTTCTGACCTAAAATCTTAAGCAAAAAAAAGGCATGTTTAAAGGTAAAACTGACTACATCAAGATAATTAAAATTTCAGTTTCTATCACTCAGTGTAATACCAAAGTCATAGCTAACAAAAACATTTCATAAAAATGTGATTCAAGAACTCAGAATATTCTGTGCAGGAGCTCTCTACTTGTAAAAGCAGATTATTAGTAATAGTAATATTATGCATAATAATATCACTTGTCATTATTGCCGTTGCTGATGCGCAGTTGGTATTCTTACAGACATTTGGATGCAAGAGCAGTTTCGAGTGAAGCACTCTAGGCATCAGTTGCCAGAATCAAGAGACCAAAGCTCCCTGACACCTCTGCATTTGCACAATGTGCCTAAAAACTGGACAGTTATGTGGCAAGGGCTAAATAAAATACAAATCATGCAGCCCTGTAAAATATAGATAAATGTGACCCCACATACTGAGCTCTTTTTCAAGGGCTGGCACTTGGCAGAGGCACAACTTACTTTCACTTGTAAAGTAAGAAAATTAAATACAGGGTACTGGATAGTTTCTGACATAGAACCCAGCAATAAAATTTTTAAAGTTCTTCATTTATATGAAATCCCCTATTTTAAGGCCTTGGCCTTTGGCAAGAACGTCACAGCTGAAATTCATGTGCAGGAAATGACACAAAATGAAACCAGAATTGAAGGACAATAAACATATCTCCAAGCTGCTCACAAACAAGCCCATGGTGCCGTGCTGTGCTCAGAGTAAAACTGGGGAAAACAGGTAGGGCTTCTCTTTGTCGTACAGACAGACCTGAGCCAAGTTGCAAAAGACAGATTTTGCACAAACTCAGCAATTAAAACCTTGCTGACCATTCGAGGGAGGCAATTCTGCCCTCCACTGTCGTGAGACCCCACCTGCAGTACTGCACCCAGCTCTGGCACCTCCAGCATAAGAAGGATGTGGACCTAATGGTGCAAGGTCCACAGAGGAGGCCGTGAAGATGATGACAGGGATGAAGCACCTCTCTTATGAGAACAGACTAGAAGAGCTGAGGTTGCTCAGCCTGGAAGGCTCCTACAAGACCTTATAGCACCTTCCAGTACCTAAAGGAGCCTACAAGAAAGATGGAGAGGGACTTTTCACAAAGGCACGTAGTAACATGAGAAAGGGGAAATGGCTTTGGATTGAAGGAGGGCAGACTTAGGTTAGATATTAGGTAGAAATTCTTCACTATGAGGCTGGTGAGGCACTGGCACAGGCTGCCCAGAGAAGCTGTGGATGTCCCATCCCTGAAAGTGTTCAAGGCTGGGTCTGATGGAACTCTGAGCAACCTGGTCTAGCGAAAGGTGTCCCTGTGCATGGCAGGGGATTGGAACTAGATGGTCTGTAAGGTCTCTCCCTGCCCAAACCATTCTATGGTTTCCCT
The DNA here is from genome assembly GCA_013398015.1 of Oreocharis arfaki. Lineage (NCBI taxonomy): Eukaryota > Metazoa > Chordata > Aves > Passeriformes > Paramythiidae > Oreocharis > Oreocharis arfaki. Next base: position 205,396 of record VZRR01003716.1, on the reverse strand, counting down.
GGTGGCAGCTGACCTGCGGGCAGTGCCAAGCACCCTGCCTCGCTGCTGCTTTGCTGCACAGATGCTTTGATGATGGTCAAAGCCTCATGGACACCACGTCATATCAAGGCACTAGTTTGATGCTAAGGCACACATTTCTCACTTTCATAGTATTGTTCACCCAACATGACTACACTGCCCTGGAAACATAAATGCTAAACACTTAAAATATGTGGAAAACCCTGGCAACATATTATGCATGGACAAGGAACCGGAGACAGGGTCCTGCCGAAGACCAGGAGTGGAACTAGCGAAAGGACCAGAGACTGAGCATATATAGCCACATCTTGCCACACTTTTAACCCTCCACCACCACAGAACATGGCTCAAATAAGAGAACACAAGTCTTCTGCTCAGTCTACAGCATTCTCCTCAGAAAAATGTTTGTTGAAAGAAAAGCGTGGGCAGTACAGGTCGCCTTGCTTGACACATCCCTTTGCACAGGGACGTAGTGGCATCTGTCCTCACTGGTGACATGGGGACAGGAGCTAGAGACACACTTCCTCTCTCTGTCAGGAGCTTCCAGCATGTCCCCACAGGCTACAAAGAAATCCCAGGCATTTGGGTCTGGATCTTGAGGACGCCAAAAATGTACAGTGTACAGAGCAGTGAAAAAATGAGAAGAAGCTACAAGCACAGCGTAAGGCTGAAAAGAAACTAAAAGCTACAGACTTAAAAATTTCTCAGAAAATTAATGAAGAGGCCTGTAGAAATTTTGAAGTATTTTGCAATGTTTGCCTTCACTGAAGCCCTCTCAAGAAGTGGACAGCAGTACCCTTATTTCGTGTTTGTTCTCACTAATGTTGAGGAACAGCTTTTACAAGCTTTTATGTTATCAGGCAACAGACAGCCCAACCATGAGTTATACTGTTCATGGGAAAAAACCAAACTTTTCATCAAACCAAATTCTGTAATATGGGGAAAAAACCAAACTTTTCATCAAACCAAATTCTGTAATATACAAACTAAACTGTAACACCTCTGAATTGGTACAAGATCCCAAGCAACGAACTCCCCTCTTAAAACTGTCAGTGACAGCTTTTACATTGCTGTGGCTGAAGAACTGAAACTCGTGTTTTCTATCACAAAACGCTGACATTTTCACTATTAAGTAGCTGTTTCTCTCTTCCTGGAAGGTATGGCATTGTTGCATCCAATCCAGAGCACTGCAGCCATGCACTGAGGAACTGGAATTTGCCATGCCGGCAATTCCAGCAACTGAGCACACAGAAGAAGTTCCCCATTACTGCTCCAGGCTGGCACCACGCCAGCAGCAACACCCCCAGAGTCAGGAAAGGATGCCCTGTGCTCACCAGGCCTTCCCAAATTCCACCAAAGCAGAAAACAGATCCTGAAGTGACTCAGGGCCAGATGTCAGACAGCAGCTCAGATTAGTGTTTGGCTTCAAAGAGTACTATAACTCTTTTAGAAGCCAGACTGACAGAAAAATGCCATTAGAGTATGACTATGCAGCCCAAAGGTAATTTAAAAAATAATAATTTCACAGCCTAAAACAAGAGGATATTAAGAAGCTTCATAAGTTAAACTTTATGCCATTCTAATCACACCCAAATTTAGTTATGCAAGTGTAATGAAAGCAGTGTAATTATACTGCCTTTTGACTCCTGAGCACTGGTTATTCCCTGTGTTTTTAAAACAACTAAATTGTACCCATAGTCATCTCCTCCAGGACAGTTTGGCACCATGACTCCCACAGTTCATCTGTGTGGGGTCAGGAGGTTCAGCAGAGGTATTTCTGAAATCTCAAGCTCATTTGCCCGGGTAGTCATGCAAGATCAAACATTTCCAAACATTAGGCTCAAGAAAAACTGCATACATTTTTGAAAAACCCTTTAATGTTTGTTGTCTGATAATGCTGGTAGATAAGATGTGAAGATTCAACTGGGAACTGTATCTAAGAAACAAGGTGGACAGAAAGTCTAGATGCTGAATGGGAAATCAACACCACCTAGGCAGCATGATCCAAACAGTTAAACAAAGTGAAAAAAACCCTTATATCCGAAAATGGCAAAAAAATCTCAGAACTACAAAAATTTAATTTTTTTAAAATCCCAAATACAGATACTTACCCATAAAAGCATTTAGATTTAAAGCTGACCAGCATTTTCATGCTTCTTTTTCCCTTCAACATCAATTCTAACACCCTGGTAGCATTTTAGATAGACAGGCAAAATGGCATCCTTTCCTCTTACCATATGGAGACCCCCTCAGTTTCTACTCACATTATTTGTCCACTAGCAAAGAAATTAAATTCTTAAAGAAGCAAAATTCAGTGACTACAAAGAAGCTTTCTGAGCCTGTAATTTCTTCCTGTTTTGCCTCTCTGTTTCACCACTTGCTGAAACTGGAGCGGGCCAAAGGACGGAAGTGGGAATAATGGTACTTGCACGTATTAGCAATGGAGCAGGGAGCGCCATGCTAGCTTAAACTCACTCACTAAATATCACAGAAACCTGGTTCTTTCTCCACTGCAAAAATGAAAGTATAAGCTGCATACAATTTGTACAGCTCCTCCAAAAGGAATACAAGCTGGTTTAGTAAGAAAGGCAGTGCAAAAAGAGAGCTGGATGAGTAACCATCAAAGCAGAAATGTATCACAGAATGTACAGCAGAAAAGCAAGCTGGCAGGGCACGGTCTCTTCAGTCTGAAAGACCACTTCTCAGTGACATAAGAGATTACAGAAGCACAGAATCATTTAGGTTGAAAAAGGTCTTTAAAATCACGTCTAACTGTTAACCCAGCACTGCCAAGCCCACCACTAACCATGTCCCCAAGTGCCACATCCACATGTCTTTTAAATATCTCCAGGGGTGGTGACTCAACCACTTCCCTGGGCATCCTGTTCTGATGCTTGAACACTGTTTCAGTGAAGAAATTTTTCCTGATATCTAATCTGAATCTCTCCTGGTATGACTTGTTACTTGGGAAAATAGAATGACCCCTACCTGGCTACAACCTCCTTTAGGAAGTTGTAGAGAGCAAAAATGTCACCCCTGAACATCCTTTTCTCCAAGCTAAACAGCCCCAGTTTCCTCAGCTGCTCCTCATGGGATTTGTGCTCCAGACCTTTCACCATCTCCACTGCCCTTCTCTGGACTCCCTCCCTCAATATCTTTATTGTACTGAGGGGCCCAGAGATGGACACAGGACTAGAGGTGTGGCCTCAGAAGTGCCGAGCACAGGTGGACAATCACTGCCCTGGTCCTGCTGACCACACTGTTGCTGATCCAGGCCAGGATGCCATTGGCCTTCTTGGCCACCTGGGCACAGCTGGCTCGTGTTCAGCCACGCCCGACACCGAGGACCACCTGCAGCTGGCCCCTTCGTGGCCAGCATTCACCCCTGCACTTATGAGCCCCTTTTTCCTAAACCTTCACCCTTCTGAGGGGAACAGAAGCTAGTCCGCAACACGTAAATTCATACTGCACACACAAAGAAAAAAAAAATTACCGCCCCCGAAGCAAGCAGCCAAGCCCCGGGCGAACACCCGAGCTGAAAGCGGCGCACGCTGCTGCTCTACAGCCACGATCGCCTCGCAGGTCGGCGCTAATTCTGCACCCGGGCCACAGCAGCTCCCCAGGGAAGCTCAGCCCGGGGGGCACTCCCAGCGTTCCCCCGCACACCTGCGGCCGCCCCTCCCCAGGCGGTGCCCGCGGCCCCCGGCCCCGCCACCACACGGGCGGAGGGCGCACCCGGGGCGGTCCCGCCAGGATGCCCTTAGGAGCAGCTTTCCGGGAATCGCCACTTCTGGAAAACAGCCCCCAAAGAGTTCCCGCTCCCGCTCCCGCCCGGCCGTGCCCGGGAAGCGGGGAGGAGGGATAGCCCTGTCTCCCGTCTCTCGGCCTGTCTCCCAGCGGAGTTCTCCATTTCCCCAGCAACCCTTGCCGCTCCTCCGCCAGTGGGATGCACTTTGTGCTTAGGTGTCACACTACGCTGTTCTACATTTTATAGCAGAGTGGAATCATACAATGGTTTGGCNAAAGAGTTCAGTGGAAAACAAAATGGGAAAAAATAAAGAAACGGCAAATAAAGCCAAACCGTCGCCGCGGCTTCGGGGACCCTCCGGGACCGCCCGCCAGCCCCGGCGCGCCTCACCCGCTCCGCCGCTCTCCGCNGCCCCATCCAGCCTGGCACTGAACTCTTCTAGGGATGAAGATGCCTGAAACACTTGTAGGGATTCCAGTTCCCTGAATGGAGACCAACACCATCATCATCTGTTTGAAATCTAGGCATTAAACGTAAACACAACTTAATAACTTTGAAGTTGTTGGTTGGTTTTGTTCTTTTCCCTATCATTAAGTGTTGATTTCCTCAACAAACCACTCTTTAACAAGATGGAGTGCATTCATCCAAAAGGAAATTCCTCTTTGCCAAGTACCTTCCCTTATAATAGACTTTTATGTGTCATTTCTCCAAGATGTATGTAGAGAATTTGCATAGACTGATGTACCTTCTTTTCTGATTACATATTAAAGAACAGTTTTCTTCCATCTCATTAAGGACTTTGGAGGAAAAACAGAAATTAATTGTGATGGTCCAAACAAAGACTTAAGTTACAGAGTTACAAGCAGTTTGCTCCAGTACAGAGCTAAGACAAAGCTTACACAGTGTTTTGTTATTGGATTTTGTTTGTGTTTGTTTGGGTTTTTTCCCCTAAAATATCACAAGATATTAAAATGGTTGAAGATCAAGACTTTTCATGAAACAGTGAAGAGATTTGTGCTGCCTGGCATGAATATCAGATTGTTTCTCCCTCCATCTCGGTTAATCTGGGCAAGGAACAAAATAGGCAAAACCTTCTAAATATTGGTGTGCCAAGCATTCACTTAGGTCCACTCACAGAAAGCCATAGACACATTTATCCAAGTAAAAGAAAATCTAGGCTTAAAGCCCAGCTAAAAATAGCAAAAGTAAATATTTGACTTAAGAGGCCTAAAGCTGTCAGTTGTGTAGCAGCACTGTGTGCTACTCCATCAAAAAATCCATTTGGTAAAAAAAATTCTAAGAAATGCCACCTCTGTGGCTCTCCACAGCATTACCTGGTGCCTTCTGTCCGGACTAGCAGATTGTGTTTGATGTAGCTGTGTCTCAGGAGCTGCAGCTGAGAGAGATGCTGTCAGGATACAGCTCACATGGCATCCACCTGTGAAGGCTCGAAGGTGGCTGGAATTTATTTCTGAGCCACATCTCTTCTGCCGTTATCACATACTTCAGCTTCCCTTTCCAGCTTTTTTCTCGCCCTGGCCAGGCCAGTGTTGGTGGCAGGGGATGGTTTAGCGTTGGCAGCTAAATCCAGGTTTGCCTCTTTCTGCCTTCTCTTAACCTGTGTTAAGACCTTAAGATTTAATTGGTGGTTTCTTTGTGCAGGCAGGCTTGAAAGTTAATGTTTATCTGGCTGCTGGCTCATCAGAGGAGAGAGATGGAATGTATGGTACAAATGCTACAGATCAACCCCCATTTCAGTGAGTCCTTCCCACTTCACGGCTCTCTGCTGTCTCTTCCACGCATTTACTGAGCACTTCAGTGCAATCTGGAGAATTGCCTTACCCTCTATGCATGAGAATAAGCTCTGGGACAATCAATCAATCAGAGATCACTTACTTGAAACTCCTGAGAAATTTTGTTAACTAATGCTGTCTATTGTGCCTTTTCTTCCTTCTTGAGCTCTTTCTGGACCTCTTCCCTGAGTCACGAAGAGCTCTCTAGGACCTTTTTCCATTTGCAGGCTTTGGCAGGAAAATGTTGTCCCTCCTCCTTGTGGGTGAGATGGGACAGCCCCTACCTGCCTCCCTCCTTGGCGCTGGATGCATACACCGCTGTAAAACTGAGCCAGGTAACACAGAACCCTCCTGCACTGTTGGACTGGTCTGTGTGTGCTGAATGTGTGTTAGGATAATCCTTGAGAGAGCAAGCAAGATCCAGGTCGGAGCTGGGATCGACAGCCGAAAGGGAAATAGCAGCTAACTGGAAGGCAGTTTCTTTTACAAACTCTGCAGAATTGGAAACATGCTGCTACAAAGGTTCAGAAAGCTTCAGAAAATGTCAACTGCTCCAAAATGTTTCAGAGAATCATAGAATGTTAAGGGCTGGAAGGGACCTTGAAAATCATCTAGTCCCACTGCCCCTGCCATGGGCAGGGGCTCCTTTCACTAGACCAGGTTGCTCAGAACTCCATCCAGTCTGGCCTTGAACACTTTCAGGGATGGGACATCCACACCTTTTTTGGGCAATCTGTTCCAGTGTCTCATCACCCTCACAGTAAAGAATTTCTTCCTAATGTCTAACCTAAATTTCCCCTCTTTCAGTTTGTACCCATTCTCCCTTGTTCTGTCACTACAGTTCCTGACCAAAAGTCCCTCTCCAGCTTCCCTGTAGGCTCCCTTCCTACAGGACGGTTACTATGAGATCTGCACACAATCTCCTCTTCTCCAGGCTGAACAGCCCCAGCTTCCTCAGCCTGTCTTCCTGGAGGTGCTCCAGTCCCCTTATCAACTTCACGGCCCTCCTCTGGATGTGCTCCAACAGAACAATGTACAGAGACAGAGAAGGCCTCACACAGCCCATGCATTCAACAGGTTTCAGCAGAAATAGTGCATTCTCTGCTTTGCCTCTGAGTAGGCAGCAGCTCCACAGGGACAATGGGACAGCTCCAGGGAGCCCAGACTGGAAGCAGCCTAAGCTGGATTCTCTTTCTCCAGACTTCCTGGTCATGGCATTTTGCATATGTTTGTGATACTCAAACAAGGCTAGGTGCTCATGGCAAAGTTCTACTGCTTAGGGATATTTATGACATTTTCTTCCTTTAGGGGAGCATAACGAACTTTCCCACAACATGAACCTCCAGGCTTTTCTGCAGGTTATGGCATTTCCAAGCTGCAGCCATGACTGTGACTACCTCCCTCTGCTTGTACCCGCGTGAGACTGCACAGCAATTAGAGAAAAAGCTTGTACTGAAAGCCATTGCTAAGCAAATGTGAAGGCATTTTAATTGTGTCTGTTTAAACCCAAAATCAGCAGCCAAAGCAACTGCTGTGCTCATCTGCAGGTGAGCAGCAGAATTCTAATCATGGCAGAAAGAATGTAACAGTTCAAAACGAGTGCTGAGACAAAGGCAACAGCATCCAAGCCAGTAAAAGTAGGAAGCCTCGGCACGGAACTGGTGACAGCTTCCTCCTTCAGTTTTTCAAGTGCATTTTTAACAGTCAAGAACCATTTCCTTGTTTAGCATAACTTATTACTACTATCAAGGTCAGGTAGCTGTACACATAGGTTAAAGTAGCACCCATGCAGCTGTAATCAGCAGCACGGGATTTTTCTCAGCTGATCACCAGCTCGTTGACATGCCAAAGTTTATAGCACAGCAATATGATCTTACCAGCACTTCTCTCTGAGCTAATTCTGCTTCGCGTTTCTTGTTCAGTGAAGTGGTCTCTGTTCCTGCGGGCCTTTCTGTCATGTCGCCTCTGCATCTCCTCGCCAGAGTATCACCCCCAGTTGGATTTCTTGCCCCTGACTGCCTTTACTGGGGTTAGAAAATGAGTCTCTACAGACTCAGGTCGTCTTCACAGATCAACAAGCTGTGAAAGGATCTGGCTTCCTGTTTCATTTCCGTTGAAGTTTTCAAAGTCACACAGGCTGTCTATGCTTCTCCATATCCAAGCCACAAGAAAAAAAATTGAGCATAACTCAGCTATTTATAAAGGTCACATTGCTACCTCCGTCTGCATCTCCCAAGTTGCTGGAGGGATGGGTATTACAGGGTGTTTTTCAAACTGTGGTGTACCACCCATACATGGTCTCTATCTCAGTGGCAGTCAGACACAGAGAGTCACAGCCTCTCCCTTTCAGCTCCAAGGCCATGTTAGATTGCTAAGCTTTTAATGTTGCTTATCAAGCAATCAATGTGCCTTCTGTAGAAACAGTCTGACCGTGAAGAGGAAACAATTGGTCTGCACAAGCATCCCTTCCCTATTAAGTTATGGACTATGCTATGTAAAATCGAAGTTTACACAAATATGGTTAAATCACTTCATAGATAGAGTATTTTTAATTGGAGTGAGCAGAGGGTCCTTCAAGAGAGTCTTTCCTTTTCCCTTCTCACTCGTTGTTTTAAGTTAAATGAGACAAGTGGTTTCTTACAATCTACGACTATTAATTCCTTCTTAATTATGATGTTGGAAAATATATCACAATACCACAGGATTACAAGTTTACTTAATCTAGTCTCCCACTCTGAAAATATCCACAAGTTCTTGTTTCAGAGGGAGAAGCAGCCACTTGCCATTGCCTCCCAGAGATTCCTATTCTGTTAACAGTTGCTTCACATTTCACATGCATTTAAAAAAAACAGTACAATTACTGACTCACATTTTCCCTTTCACTAGAATGTCAGTTTCCCTTTCTACCACTTTTATTACAGTATTTTTGTCAATTTAGTTCTAAAATGCTATTTTTCCATTATCACCCTAGGATCAGGAGCATTTATTAAAAAAAAATTTGAAAGGTGGTGTTGGGGGTAAAACTGTTACCTATATTACATTTTCTTGGTTGTTTGTTGGCAGCTCAGGAGCTGAAGGTGAAGTCTGCTCTCCCTGCTCCAATCCAAGCCTTGGGCCCCATGACTGCAGGCCTGCTAACACTTCTTATTTCACCATTTACTCTGGAGGACAAAGGTGAGGAACAACAAAGAATTTTCTTTCTTGAAGTGTTCACTTGCTGCCTTGGAATGCTTTCCTTCTATTCATGCTCCATGCCAGTGAGCATCCAAAGGCAGCAAGTGAATTCTTAAAGACAGTGTTTAAATGTGTATGTATATATATATAGACACACATGCACGTGTTTATATGTATATAGGTGTACTTTTTTTTTTTTGTCTGTGTTCTGTTCCCATTAGCAGAACAAGATATTTCTGAGAGCAGAAAAACTGAGCACTGGACCGCTGCATCTCCAAGGGAAGATCCGGAAAGAAAATTAGTAGGACAGAAGAAAGAAACACTGCACATGCCCTCTTTTGCCTTCCTTGCTCAAAACTGGGTGTTTGGTTAGTTGGTTTTTTGTTGGGTTTTTTTTTGTTGTTGTTGTTTGTTTGTTTTTTCAATAAAGCAAAAAACCAAGCTGTTCAGTTTAAATTTTACAGTGAAAATTAACTTTCTTTTCTGTGTTGAATTCCCTTCAGTCACCTTAAATTCCTCTGTTGTACTTCTTACTTAATTTTGGTTGGGTAGTTTGGTTTGCTCTGGCCATAAACAGTTCTGGGAATTTAGCACTTCCTACTCTTCGTCTCTTTTTGCCGTTTCCACAATCTTTAACCCACATACCATAATGCCCAACCAAGCATAGCTGGTTCACCTGGATAACTCTTTAATATCTCTTTAGGCTTTATCCAAGCAGAAAAAGCATGGATTACCTCCCTTTCCTGCTGTGCTGGGGCATAAATATTTGCCCAAGATCTGCATTTCTTCCATACCCCAGTGAGCATCTTTAGGGCATGGTGAACTCCTTAGGGCAGGGACATTTGAACACTGTGGCACAGATCTAGGAACTTGAAGGAGTTTTGGAAAGTGATGCTGTCTTTGCTCCAACAGGGTTAGGGGACAAGCAAAGAAAGGCTCCAGAAGGGAAAAGGACAAATCAGGACCTTCTGCATCCCTTCCTTGCAGGAAAGCCCCAGCTGAGCCTTGGACCTGGACTAAGTTACAAGAAATACAGGATGAATTCCCCATACACACCATGCACCTTTTCTTCTTAAATTAGAAACAGCTAAGAGGTCTATGCAAGGTTATGGGGGAAAGAGAAACACAAACCTTAAGTGGAGATGATGAGCTTGGTATGCTGGAGGCACCTGGGCTGACAGAATCCACAAACCAAGAATAGCTGTGTTTTACTAAATAGTTGGTGTTTGTTTGCATGCCTGCCTATTTGCACTCTTTATCACATTCCCAAGCTGACAAGGAAATTTCCCTTGTCCACCCCCGCACTTCTGCCGTGGGTGTTATCAGACGGCCTCTCCTACCCGCGACGTTGCCTTGTGTTTCTGTGAGATGCAGCAAATGAGCTCTGCACTTGGCTTCCCCACAGCTCACTGTGGTTGTTTCCCTGCTCACCAGTGATAGGAGAGCTCTTGGTCTTCAGCAGCAGCTGGGAAACCCAAACATGACGTGGCACAACATCATCCAGCTCTCAGAAAGCTGTAAACACAAGATGGCCACCTGAGTTTGTCCTGGAGTTGCAGGCACTTCCATCTCCATTGCTGAACCATAGAGCCAGCTTCTCACTTTCTTCCTGCTTTTTCCCTTTCTACAGAAGCAGACTAAGGTTACAGAGACAAATATCCCCAACCTCCAGTTGCATGTAATCACTTTTATTCTGCTGGAACAGGTTGTCCTACCATCTCATCTGCTACCTGGAAGAAAAATCACCTTTCCCGGAACCATTATGCTTATTGCTGACTATTTTCTGCTGCAGCTGGGTAGGTGGAGGCAGGAGAGCTGCTGTCCTAGGCAGGTGCTCAGTGGGCTACTTGGTGGTTCAACCCTTTTCTTTCTGAACACGAATAAGGGAAACAGCATCAATACAATCCACTTCGTGTATTTTGGAAGCATGAAATGCACTGAGTGCAGAATTGCCTCCTAGTGCCTGGGCTTGGGCACAGAAAAACAACTTGCTGGAGAAGAGGAATCTCCATTACGAAGTCTGTGATGGACACCTTGCTTTTTAACAATTCTTTTAAAATCGAATACTTTGTACTTGGAATAAGAGTCCATATTATGACTTCTTTTTATTAAGATATCAACATGCAAAGGCTCATCTGTTTCTCCTTCATGCTGAAAGTTACTGCCAGAAGAAACAACATACAGTCCGTTTGTAGGCACTTTCCTTTTTTGTGTGTGTGTGTGTGTGTCAAGTGTCAATCCCTGACTTTGCAACAGTGACTAAATATTTATGTTTCACTGCCAAAAGTGCATAGCAGCAAACCAAAGCTAGCATTTTAAGACTTGTGTGCTATGAGTGACTCACTGAGACTGAGAGCACCCCCTTCCCTGGGGTTCTCCTCTGAAGCAGGAGGGACAGCTGCTTTCTGCCACCCCGAAGAAGCACAGCAGTCACCAGCAATGGCTTGTTTTGTACTGGAACAGCAAAACAGCGTCACTGAGGGGAAGAAAGGAGATCATTCTTTTCAGAGGACGGAGTCACTCCAGCCCAAAACATCAAATGCCAACAGTGAAAAGAACAAACTTTCTTCAGAGGGAGACTTAGTAACAAACAGGAAAATAAAACACATGTAAAAACCATGTAAAAACTAAGGGAAAGCAGTAGCCTGTACACACGGGAACAACAATGGAAAAGCCATGGAGAGACAAGGGCTTGAGCATGCACATGCCCCCTTTCATAATGCAGCTTATTGATCTAAATATCTTTTAGATTAACAGAAACAGCAACAGAAGATGCTCCTTTCTGAAACACACCTTGTGCAGCTGGTTGCTTATTCAGAATTGCAAAGATACACATCCTGGTTCTACTTGCCATTTTCTTTCCCCCATCTCCTAACAATCCCCATCCATGCTGACAGCTGAAATTAATAGATGTACTTCTTCATTTATCAGAAAAACAACCTGCTGCTAAACTAATATAGGCTATACTTAACTATGTATTTCACAACACAGAAGGAAGGATGACATCAATTTCTTTTAATTAGGATACGGGACCAGAACTGAGACGATGAACATCTATTTTTGCAGTTGCCAGAATCTTACGTATCTTCAGCAAATCCTTTTACCACCTGTTAAAAAGGGGGAAGGGAACTAAAAAGCTTTCTCCATCTGTAAAGTGAAGCTTGATGATTAAAATTGAGAGCTGCTGAAAATACCATGGTGATGGAGACTCTTCAGCTGAATATACGGCCCCCGCTGTGATAACAAGCAGCACTCTCATCTCTCTCTGCAGTCAGTGACAATAAAGACAGAATTCTACTTGTAAGGGATGTCAGAACCTTCCTGGAAAAGGATTCAATGATTTCTCTTTCTGTATTTTTTTTCTGGATCTTACCCCTTTTGACATTTTGCTGTTTAGACAGCAAGTATTAGGATTTCTACTTTTCTGGCAAATAAATGATGTATAGTTTTTTAAAAAAATTCCCTGTGTTGAGAATGTAAGAATGAAATTTCCTGGCTGATTCCCACATGGCTTCTTCTCAAATATATATGAACATGCAAATTTCCCTGGACCCACCTTCCACCACGGAAATTTTGTCTCAGTGAAGTTTGGCTTTAGATGTTTATAGGATTTCTGTAGCCCCCAAGGCCTTGCAGGAACTGTTCCCTCAGCATGTCAGGCATGCAGAGATCCCAGATGTCACCCATGGGTGTGCACGAAGCAGACAGCACAGCAGGAGGAGTTTGGGAGGTCTGATCCATGCTTGGCGTGTTGGACTCCAAACATGATCGATACAGGTGAGAGGAGTTGGGAGCTGGTGCTTCATTTCGGCTTCTTGCATCCATTTTACACAAAGAAGGTGGGGATTTTGAGTGGTTCCAGAAGAACATAGCAGAGGTCTTTCTCCTACGGTTAGGAGAACTGTGTCTTGGATTCTGCCTTTATTTCCTCAAAATTACTTTTAGATTTAATCATGTCCTGTGAACAATCTGGATTTACATTACAGCAGAAAAATTCTACTTTCTCTGGCAATTCAGGATGACAGTTTGAAGACTCTTGAAGCTGCCAGTAAATTTTTACAGGGAGTTTTCATTTAAAAGGATCATTAACTATGCAATCCCATAATTGGATCCTTATGTTACAGGTTTTGTTTGAAAAGCTCAAATGGTGTCTACGTATGTTAAACTTATTTTAGCACTGAGAGCACAAATGTGTGACAAATTGCCTTGGAGGAGAAATGAAAGGGAGACCATCTAAACTTCCATTTTTGTGAGGGAAAGATTCTGACATGTTGGGGGCACAGCAGGAAACCAATGAGGAACAGAATGTACAGCCATCGCTGCTGTTAAATATAGATCCCCAGTTCTGAGGCAGTGCAGAGCCTTGCTCTTGGGGTCTCTTCAGCTTACAGGTGTCTCATGTCCTCAGAACACCTCACATTCAGGAAAAAAATGAATCGGATGAGGGTATTCTGCCTTTCTATTCATCTTCTGAAAGTAGATCCAGAAGGTGTTGGAGCACTTTTCTACAGGTGATACAAGCATAATATTGCTGGATTTTCTTTTCTTTTTTATTTTCTTCCTTTTTTAAAGTTTTTTTTTTATTATTATTAGGTCTAACACAACTCTGAAATGGCTCCGTTCTGCCATCAATTGTGTATCACAAGTGAAAAAACCCCAAGCTGATGATTCTTTGTGTTTTGCTCCATTAGTTTTTTTCCCAGTGAACGTAGGAACAGTCCTTTCTCCACTGACCTTGAAGTATTACTCTGACACGAAATGTATTAGCATGAGTCAAATAGTGTGACTACGACAGCGTCATGGCAAGGTAAATACCATATCGTTACACTTCCTTCCTCTGGCAATATCTCCAGGAGACAGGCTTCATAAAGAGCTACACCCAGTAGTAAAATAATTTGTGCTGAATAAACAAATACAGAGAGATGTTATAAAGTCCAACAGGGAGCTCAGCCAGAGCTGAGCCACTACTTTTAAGTGGCAATATGTCAGCTGCAAATGAGCACTATGACAGAAGGCGAGACATTTGTATAGCCAAACCAGTAGGAGCCTAAAGTGCCAAAGTTAAGGCTGCAGATGGTAGTAGGCTTTGCAAACTGAACACCCTGGGTTTCCATGCATGGACCTATAGCTTCTGAGAGCTTTCCCCGCTCCTTCCCCTCCCCATGCCTAAATGTAACATTAGAGTTGCCCTATTTAGGGAATAAATAAAAACATTTCAAAAAAGCAGCCCAAGTGTGGCTGAGGGAATGGCAAATACATGCTAGCCAGATGCCATACCTCGTATTTTCCTCATCAGAACCAAAGATGTCCCTTCACAGTGACAGCGTAGCCTAAGCAGAGATCTCTGCTACCACCTTCCCTCTATTGCTGGACTGCTGTGATAGATTTGCTCTGCCAAGCACCACTGTCACTAACAGCTAAAGCAGTTTTGACTTTTTAAATAGGAGTTCCATGGTGTGGGTCAGCTGTCTCTCTAGAAACAGGAAGCTGAGGTGTGCCTGTCACAGTGACAGATTTAGGATGTAACTCCTGCTCCTCAAAGGGAGCCCAGGACACACAGTGTGCATCCAAATACTGCAAGGCAAAACCACTCGTACATACAAATTTTTATAGATAACTGAAGTGCTTGATCTCATATATAATCTGTATAGATTCTTCCCAACAAAACCGTTTTACACTTGAGCTCTTTGTTTCTAGGACAGGGTACTTTGGGCATGAAGCTGTGTCCTCCTGGCATGTGTTTCCCTGTGTCCTGGGCCATACTCCCCTCCTGTCTGCTGGATGTTCGTCACCATAACTGAGGATAACAAGCCAGCAGAAGAGCAGGAATTTCCCACACAGCTCTCATGATTTGCCATTTGTACCTCTTCATTTTTTCCCGACACAAGCATTTCTATGCCCCCTCTGTCAAGAGCAGCTCATAAAGACATTTTTAACTGTTCCATAATTAGCAAAGAGCCCTTTCACCTTCCCTCTCACAAAGGGCTGGATTTAGGAAATCCATAAGTATGGACAGAGGGGAGGAAGCTGGAGAAATACAAGACAACTTGGGAGAACAGCTTGAGGAGAGCTCCCTAGAACGGTACAAAGTTCTGAGAATTGTGTTCTCCCACAAAAAGATTAGAACAGCAGCTCCTGCTAAAGGTAACATCTTTCAGTGTAACACTTCTCTACAACGAAATAACATCACTTTCAGTTACAGTGGCTGGAGAAACTCAGAAATGTATGGAAAAAAAAACCCCAAACCACCTTGTTGACAAGAAATAGCTGCAATAAGGCAGCGTGGCAGATGCCACATGACAGCACTACAGCATAAAAGAGAAGTACAACAGCTGTTGATACTTAAGACCATCCACCCTTTTTTTACTACTTTGTCGTAGAAGAACTCCAATATTTACAGAGAGATGTATTCTTCATCTAGTGCCCTTTTATCCAATGGGAAAGCTTTTCCCTTGCACCTCTAAAATACAAGAGAGGGGGTGGATCAAGTAACATGGTATGAGATTTTTCTCTCTGACTTGGGCAAAAAGTCAGTGTTTGACACCAAGCCAATTTAACCATGGAAAATAAAACCCTGCCTTACACAAGACAGTAACACTAAGGCTCTGAAAAACTCCACAACTTTGGCTGCAGCTTTCACCCTGTTAGGCTCCACAGCATATACATGTGGTTTCAATACTTTTTCTTTTTCAAAATCACAATAGTTGCTTGCTAATATAGGGACTGACGTGCGACAGAAATTATAAACTAGAAAAGCAAGATTGTTAGGAAAAAATACTCAAGTTATTTGGGAATAGATTTGTAAAGCAGATAAAGAGCTTCTGTGGAGCACTTGAGTACAGAAACAGTTGACATCTTAACTAATGGAAAAGAGCATTACCATAACCTCATCATTTTTTTTTCAAACCAACAGATGGAGTTTAGGCCTTGTAAAATGTTACTCTCAACCCTTGCAGCTCACTAACAGAGAAAAGTGCATTTCTTGATTATTTGTCAAACCAAACATTACAAATGCAAGAGGAAGATTCAACTTGAATCAAGTACTTGCAGTACCCACCTAACCACGCACGACTGGAAAAGTCACAGCATGCAAACGGAAACAGATGTTCGCTATCACAAACAAATGCCGTCCTTACCCAGGCATAAATCCTTCGGAGGATGAAAGGGAATCATAGGCTTATCAGCCATGTACTGCCCATCCCAAAACATTCTTACTCAAAGATACTTACACTATCTCTATTAAATGCCAAATAAAGATATTTTCCTCTCTCTGAACTTTATCTCTGCAGTCTCCTTGGGATACTAACTTCCAAGACAAACGGCAGATACTTCTAGGAAAATGCTTTTAACTTGCACAGTGAGCTATTTTTGAAGGGATGCCATCTATTTTCGGTATACTCTTACCTCTCTTCCACTAGACCCATTAGCTTATCAGAAATAACTGGAAATACTGATTACTAAATACTGACTTAAAAAATAAAAATTAAAAATACTGATTACTATTTTGCATATTTGAACACGTTTCCAAGCCAGTCCTCCTCTTTCCCATCTCCAGGGCTTACCATCCTCTTCAGCATTCCTCCCATCCTGCTCCAAAGATGTTGAAAGTGGTCTGCAGTGTACTGCTCGTGACTGAACAGCTGGATGGTAGTGCGCTCTCTAAAGCCAGTGGTGACCTAGTAACCAATAACTTACAGCCAGTACAAAGAGGTAGCAAACAGCTCTGTATCAGTGCAGAGAAAAAGACAGTAAATGAATTAGATAGTTGCTGCAAAGTTCCATATCAAAAAGCAGATAATGCGCAAGCAGCGGTGCCACAGTTCCTGTAGGTGCACCATGCTTCCCTTGGTCAGATTCTGAGGCAGTGGCACAGATCAGATGCACAGTTAAGGTCCAGTGTTGTCCATGCCTACTCCTAGTGTCATCCCAGAAAGACACATGCACTCACCTCCTTTCTGTATTTGCCTACCGTCTTTCACTTATTTCTCCTCAGTCTCCATCTGTCTTGGCCTCCTTGAGCACTTTCTGAATTGCCAAACGCCACGAATTGGAGGTAGCACCCTTGGCTTCTCCAAGACATCACGCAGAAGAAGTTCATACTGTTCCCATGTCTTGCTGTTATCATGAGTAACTCAGATTTTGGAAAAGCTTTTAATTTCCTTGCCATGAAACACCACATAACTCAACTCTGAGGCAGACCCTGAGAAACGAGGCTTCCTTTCTTCGTGCGTATAAATAACCACCTATGCCTCTCTTCATCGCTGCTATACTTCTACTTACAGAGAAAGCAAAGGTAGGGCAAATGCCATTTTATGCATGACGTTAGTTTGCAACCCCTGAAATTCAGGAAAAAGCCCCACCAAGAACTGTATGTGCAGTCAACATACCTTGAAGAAATCCATACACTTTGCCACATATATACATCTTTTTAAAGTATTTGCAGCATGCCTGCACTCCACTGCAGCTGCCACCCTTTCTTACAGCACATCATTATCCACGTGTGCCAAAGTATTTTGGCACTGTGGCCATTATATCCTTTCTCATCTCACATATGATGATCCATCAGGAGGATAATTGGAGAAACAGCAACAGATGGAGAACGTGTCTTAAAGCGTGTGAGTGAATGACCAGTTTTCTTTTCTCCTGTGGGTGCTCCCATACCTGTCCCACGCTGTGTGAGAAATCCAGGCAACACCACACACATTCACAGAGTAACTGAATGAGTATCTTAGACTTTTACTGAGCAGCAACAGACCCATCGGACATGGAAACCAAGGAGCAGAGTAGGGCCTTCGTGCAAATGCAACTCCCCAGCAGTGACCTTGTAAATCATGAGCACAAGGACATTTTTCACTGCTGTTGCCTGAGCTGCAGCAAAGAATGATCTCAAAAAAGGTTGTGGATCTACCTTGACAGTCTCGCTGCAAGCCATGAAACTGCCAGATAACCAGTGAGACTACTTCCCCAGGGTCACACCATCAGATAATTTTGCTTTGGCAATCACCACGTATGAAGACTGCCCTGAAATGTTTGATTTTCAGCATATTAACATTTTGTATGAGTTACAAAGCAAGCCCTCAGCCACAGAAATGTGCTAGATGGAAAACAATTACATTAATTTCTTGACTTCTGGCAGAAAGAACACACAGCATTGTCCTGACATAAGCTCTTAAAACCACCCCTAATAGGTTACCTGGAAAAAGAAAACATTAGAAGGAACAGTTAATAGACCAGAATCCCTCTCGTGCTCCTGGAAGAAAAGAAGTTTGTCAAAAGGTAAGCTGTTACAAGCTCAGATGATGGCCTCATCCATATCATGACTACCAGTGTAACAGATATTAAACGAGGGGTTTCATACTTAAAAATTCCCTAGAGAGTGGGATGAGAGAAAACAGAGCCTCTTACCGCAAGCAGATGAATTCCCCAGTAGAGACTGCTGACCCCTCCATTGCAACCTTGTACTGTATCACATATCAAATTACTTATACTATACCCAGACTTCATTAAATAGAAAATATCATATTTACATTTTAAAAAATAATAGACTATTAAACAGGTGGAAGTCTTGAAAAGGAAATGGATGGCTGAATATTAAGTGAAAAATCGGGTCCCCTTAGAAAAATCAGCACTTAATCCAAAAAGACAAATAAAGACTAGATTCACTTTAGACTGAAGAACCATTACCCACCTGAGCTGTGGGATGAAGTACAGTAACACACTTTATGTTCTCTGCAAGCAGGTCTGAAAAGCAATGTACAATTCTGAGCTGCCATTCACAATCAGCAGCCAGGGTAAAAACAGCAATCATCACCAGATTTACACCCTGCCTTTCATTGTGAAGGATCCTTGGGAGAAACGAGTTTAGGCCTCCATGAAACTCCATGAGCAATGAGAAATTTTGACATTCAGGCACTTTTTGGTGGCGATCAAGTTATCCTCAAGATGCCCCATCCTAAAAGCTTCCCCTTAATGTTTCATGATATAGCATGACATTCTTTTACCACGTGTGAACCAGCCAGGGCTGCCCACTAGCATCTCAAACAACAGCAACAAAATCAGAACACACCAATGGATGCATTAACTGCACTAAGTGGGACTAGCACAAATTCCCAGATTAGAGTTTTCCTGGCAAGCAAAGAGTCCAGAACCCTCCAAGTCCCAGGAGAACACTCCATCACCAAAGAAGGAAGCACTCTTTGCACCATCAGTTTTGAGAGATGGCAAATTAAATGACATCATTCTGCAAATACTCAGTGGATCTTGGCATCACTGAAGGGAAAGTCTGAGAGCTTGAAGAACCATCCGTCTCAAGGGATCACATGGTCTTCAGTGGCACACAGGCAAGACATGTAAAAACAGACAAGATAAGTGATGTAAATTGACCAGAAGTGATTAGATGGATTCCCAGTGGTACAACAAGGCAAGCTTTCAGCTGCTGCCAGCTCTTCCTCAGCCTAGGGAGTAACCCTTGGGATTGCACACCCTCACAGAGACTGAGTTCAGGGTGTGCCAAGTGAATTCCTGGTGCTTACTACTGCCAGCTGAGTCTTCAGGAATGTGAAATTTCTGCAAGTAATATTTGTAGATACTCCTAATTTGTCAGTTCACTGGAGAAACAAGCCTCCTGCTTGAGACCCAAATGAATACTTTTGTTGAACTGAGGTTCTAGTGCCACTAAAATCAGTGTTTGACATTTAATGTGCAAGGCCAGAGTTTCAAGTTAATCAAGTCCAAGGCAAGTTACATTTACCTCTCTCAGGACAAGAAAAAACGGCTCCAAGAGCTGGCAAGGAAAGTCCTGCAAAGTACTTGGAGAAAGTCAGGGGAACTAGGCTGGTTATGTGACTAGTAAAATGAAAGCCAGCAGTAGTTAGCTTCTATTTGTTTAATATAAGAGATCTCCATACTCAGTTCCATCAGAACAACTGCTCCCTAAGGCAATTATAATACCTCAGCTTTGTCTAGGAAATACAGCAGCTCAACAAAAGAAAATTATTGTTCATGGGGGATGTACTGAAGGGGGGATTCAAGTTTTTATACATATGGTCATAGACTCGAATCATTGAAGCTCAACTTGGCAACATGTTATTATTCTACAAAGTATCAGCTCAAAAGAAGTCAAACACTTGGAATTTTTAGAAAAGAAATAGAGAACAAAATGCCATTTTCCAGCTGTGTAAGTTAAGCTGCACCTGTATAATAAATACTGTATGAGGTTTGTCCCCTCCCATTATAGAAAATATGCAACTTGGAACTAGGGAAGGTTCAGAGAAAGGCAGTTAAGATGATAAACAGCTTGCCCATGAGGAATAAACAGACCAGTACTCTTCAGCTTGGTTAAGAGATGCCCAAATGACAAGTAAGTAGTACATCATAAAAGCAAAGGTAGGACACAAAAGTTGAGGGGATGAACTGCCCATTCAAAGCTTCAGAGACATCAAAGGAAGATGTCAGTGGGTTCTTGGCAGATATATAGCTCACCTTCATAACCTGTTGCTACACAAAGTTCTGGCTACCAAAGGTTTACTGCTATTCTAAACCAATAATGATGTGTTAAGTAAACCTCAGCGGACTTTTCTTCCATGAGATACAAAGCCATGATTTTGTATGAAGATCATTGTGTATGACATAGGAGAATACACTGGGGTGGTAATGGACAGAATGTCTTTTGGGAGCTGAAAACTCAGTCTACAGAGATTGAAATGTTGCTCTGGTGTTAAGATTTCATCCTTTCTATAGCTCATATAGTTGTCCTCTTTAGACAGAAGATATTTGCCTTCAGAAAATTTGAACCTTGAGAGCCAACATATTACCACAGGCATAATGATGGAATCAGAAGCTTTATTAGCTGCAACTGCTGCAGTCTCAAGTAGCTCATCTACACATTGCCTTGAATAACAAAAAGTCCCTCCAGCATTCAAGAGAATGCAGATGTTAAGATAAAAACTCATGAAAAAAGCAGCATTCAGATTACTCCTCATGACAATTAGACAATGAAAGGATCTTTCCAGCAGAGAGCTCGAAGAACTGATGTATTAAACCTCAGATGTATCTCTAGCCCATTTCATGATTTTAACCTAAAACAGTGATGAAAACTGGAAGGTTGTGCTCTCCTCTCATACTAGGGTTGGTTCATAATGGCTTCTTCTTCTATTGGAAGGCACAGATTGGCTGAGGGGAGTTTAGGATTAGAAGGCCCGGTGCTGGTTCTGCTGGCATTAACTAGGGGGACAGCAGACTGCTCTACTCAATATCCCCAACTGCCCCTCCACCACCATTCCCCTAAAGAATTTTGGACAGGGCTAAGGGCAGTGACTTAGAGGAGATGAGAAGCATTCCTGTTTTGAGGACAACATCATCATGACAGAAGTATATTCTCCTGCTCCCACACTTCAGGCTCCCAGTCCCTACGGCATGCCAGTGAAATGGGAGATGCCGTCCCTGTGCTGATGCTCGGTGTTACGGCGTGGCACTGAGGACCACTGAGTGCAGTTACCTGAGAAATGCGGAGGTGACCACCAGGCACGTGAAGCAGGAGGTGCTGGGTATCTCCTTGCCAGGAGAGAGAAGAGTGGGCACCAGCTGCTTTGCAGCAGTGAGAAATCATCATGTTCCTGCATTATAGTGCACACAGAAAGAGCCTTTTATCTTTTGACAGCACAAACCAATATGAATGTGCAAAAAATACTGGAAGCAGAAACTCTGCAGATGGAAAACTTGTCTGTTACTCTCCAATGTAACCTTCATCAAGATTTAATTTCAGGAAAAAAGAAATTCAGAAGTTGTTTGCCTGAGGGATAAAGCAGTGGTTCTGACAAAAGCACCTACAATACCTGGAGGTCGTATAAACAAATACAAAAACTTTGTCTTCCTTGGTTCTAGCTACCTCCACATGCACCTGAATCCCTATAGCAGAGACATTAGTAACACCTCCACACTGAGTCTATTCATACACGGAAGAGGTATATAAAGTTTAGCTCACTTTCTGGACTGGAGCTGACATGGTCACACTCCCTGCACTAATCCCTAGCACATGGATACACTGCTGTATGCAGCAAAGATTGCCTGTGCAAATACTTCACCAAATAGCAGCTACTCAGAGATTTCACTACCCACAGCTGGCAGTTCAGTATAGTCCTGTCTTCCTTTCTCTTAAGATCTTTGGGAACCATGGAGCTCAAGTCAGCCATCCTTGGTTACATTAATTTCTTACTCACCAGCCCCTCTTCCATTTGGAGTCCTACACTAACACCCTCTGTGGTGGGGTTTTAGTGCTTCCTGGCACTATCATGCAGTACGTTACATGCAAAGAATATCCCATTATATTTTCAGGCATCTTCTACTCCCAGTCAGGTTTGCACGGTTACTTTTCAAGAAGCCACATGCTTTTGCTGTGTCATTCTGGAGGATCTCTGTTGTGCCCTGGCCTGAACATACTTCTGGATTTGGAGAAAGAAAAAATCAATTCTTTTTTCTTCTGTTCATCAACACATTAATAGTCCCATCTGAGAATGACTTCCAGTCAACAGGAGCATAATGCAGGTATGTGTTAGGCCTCTGCCCATTGGGAAGACAATGTAGGTTGCTTCCCTGACCATGGAAATGTTATCTAGGCAGGTTTTCTGCTTATCAGTTGCACAATGGCCTTCAAGTTAATGTGTTCATTACACATGGAATGAAGAACTGAGTACCCAAACTCAACTTTAAAAGTACTATTTCATGCACTCCCTTCAAAGTCTGGCAACCTCTTCTCTTCCTAAACTATCAGCAAGCAGTGATTGGGGTATGTTATCAAGAAGAAACACTCAGAGTCTTCTCTTGGATCTCCCTGGCTATTTCCCCCCCTTTCAGTGTGACATTGACTGCCATTCCCTACGCTCTTGCAAAGTTCTCACATCACGGCCTCACACCAGCTGCTCTGACTCGTGTTTTTGGTCTCCACTCTGTATCAGCCTGCAGTGCTGCTCTGTGGTGTGCAAGACAGTCAACAACCGTGCCCAACCGAGTCTAAGTGGCATTTGCAGCCCAACTACACAATCTGGCAAAACAAAAAGACCTTATATTATCATCTCTTCAAAGCATTTAAACAGATTTACAAGATGAAGATCTAAAGCTCAAGCTCATCATCCAAGCTTTGTGCAGCTAGAAGCTCTTGAACCAAACTCCAGGTTTTTGTGCAAAACTCCACTCCATCAAAACATGTTGGCTGTCCCAAGTAAGGGGCTCATGGAGAGGGCCAGAAACAGCACACTCCTGTTTACATGTGAACCAAAGAATCCTTCTCTGCTACTTGAAACAACTACAAGTGCGTTATTTGTCAGTAAAGCACTTGGGTAACTTTTCCTGAGCTTAGTATATCTTCAGACAAGAACCATTCCACAAAGCACGTGGCCATCTACTTCCCTGTAATGGAAAAAGCTTCCAGTGGCTCATCCTGGTCCACAGGTCCTTACTGAATTTCCTCTGTCTTTCTATATGTAAAACGTCTCTCTCAGTTGTCTCTCCCAGTAAGTAAACTGTGAGCAATTAAAGGGATTGTTTCACCACCTGACAGGGAGTAGAGGAAAAGAAGCAGGGAAAAGAAATAATCCTGTATACAATGCAGCAACAAACATAAACACTCTGTATTGTTCCCTGACCTTTCACTTCATTTTAAATTGTAAATAGTTACTGATAGCAGAAAAGGGAGGAAGATAAATATACACGATGAGAAACTTTTCTGCTTTATGAGTTTAGTTGCAAATCCCAAATCTTTATGCTTGAAAGTAACTGTTCTTCGTAATGAATCTGGAATGCCTAAAAGTTGTGGGAAATCTGTTCCCCAGTTTCATACTAACTTGGAATATGATCCTTCGGTCTTTAACTGGGAACATCTGGTAGAAAACTCTGCTGGTCAAAATTTACTAGCTAATAAAGACCATAATACATTTCCACAGTTAGAGAGTTATGTATGTTTTATATAAAAGCATTCATGACACTACAAAGCACTCAACACTTAGAGCAAAGGCAAATATTATTCTGTAAGGCATGAAGGAAAGATACATCATTGCAATTTAAAATGAATTTTATGGCAATAAAGTGACATACTTTTTTCTTTTAAAATACAGAGCCCAACTAAAATATAGCCAAACCTAAACTGTCAAACTCCTTAAAGCAAGAGATCAGACAAGTATGTCAAATACGTTTAATTTTTTTTCAAAATAACTGATGGCAAAATAAAATATTTACATCATGTCATACTGTGTAAACATGTAACGTCACTGTACAAAGAAATATACATGCAAAATAAAGCAAAAAATTTAACTAAAACAATAAAGGAAAAATAATACACAAACATAATGATATGAGGTTGGTACGAATACACATCCAGTTTCGAAGTCAGTTGTTTTCTTTTAAAAAGTTTCTGTACAACTTTACAAAAAAACCAAAAAACCAAAAAAACAAAACAAAAAAAGAATAAATAGGATACAGTGGAAGCCACAAAGCTCAAAACTAACCCAAGCTAGGTTATGGCTTAAGACCCATATATCTAACTCTTGTGGGACATCGGCTTGGTTTCCTTCAACACTGCATTTCATACAAACATAGATGACAACACACCCACATCAACTCAGTGATGCACAGAAAACCATCTCTGTCTTTTTAAATATCTCACGTTAATATTACTTCAACCTTAAAAACAGTTACTAAGACAATTACATTACATGCCCAGTTCTCCTCATCTGACTGCTACTTTCTGAATGTATGCTTCACCAAAGAGCACAAGATTATTTTGTTCATTTCACAGAAAGAAGTAAAAACACAGATTTGAAAATTCTAAAAAGTAGTTAAGTGTTGAGACTGATTTGGGGAAAGTCAGACTTTGGCATTTTAAATATAATAATAAATTTTAAAAAGTGTCACCCTACTTCTTAACCAGCTTGACATTTGGATACCAATCTCTCTCTCCGATTTTTTACACAATCCTTAAAACTGACTAGTCTTCACTAAATTCTATGCTAAGCCTCATCTTAAACTAATAATGACAGTGTGGTACAACACACCCGCCCTTGCCCACCCAGAAACCCCAATCACACAAACAAAACCATAAAGCTCGCCGTACTAAGTATGTGCTTTTTCTATATATTTATTACAGTTACAACAGAGGTCCTCATAAATAGTTGCATAAAATGTTAAAGCCACAACATTGCACATGATATGAAAGAAAACAAAATCCCAAATGAGTGCATTTACAGTATTTCATCCTGCTGTATACTGCTTGACAATTGGGTCAGGAAGCTGGGCACCAACCCAAAGTTCTTTTCTAGGGGGACAGTGAGTACTGACCCAAACTGAAGACCCGCACAGTGGTATACCACCATTTAGGAACGAGGGGAGGAAAAAAGGATAAGAGGAGGGGGAAAAAAATTACAGACCGAAGGCAGGTAACAGTCTATATACAAGTAAGGCCTACATTTTATCAGAGCAAAACAATTCAATCTATTTGTATGCAAAATCTTTTGAGGTTGGATGCACTTAAAAGCAGAGTCTGATCTCAGTGCACTGCTACGTGAGATACATACAGGCGAGGCAACTGGAAAGCTCTAGGACCAAGTGAAAACCAGATGTTATAAATGGAGGCCGTACCAATGGGCAGCCATTTTGGTGAGTCTTCTCCAGGCATGATCTGATTTTTGTTTAACACCAGTGCTTTAAACATAGGCATTTCTTCCTTGAATAAATCTTGAAAACGGTAGCTAAGTTCACTTGCAAAATTCAACTCTTGTTTATTAAAAAAACTATTTTTTTTTGCAGAAACCTGAATAAAATACTGTTACTGTATCGCTTGTGACTGCTTTTTGCAGAGTACAGTGCTATTGTCCTCCACCCCCGTGAAGTCTGCATCTCCAGTCCCCCGCGCTGCCCTGCGCGGGTCCCTGTGGAATGCATTTGCACACGAACATTCACTAGCAGCTGGTTGGCTTGGGGTTTGCTTTCCTCAAAATTCAAGTCAACCACTGATTGGCAGAAGGAGTCTATCTCCAGTCTGATTGATTGGCAGGAGGAGTCCATCTCCAGTCTGATAGATTGGCAGGTGAAAGAGAATGAGAGAGAACTTCAAGCAAGGTCAAACTCTTGGCAAGAGCCTGCTCTGTAAGAAGTTTTTAATGCTACGGATGGGTCGAACATCATTCTGGTGTTTTCGCCGCTCAATGAACGAAGTCAGTCTGGATATATCAATGCTGTCAGCACTTTTGCTATTCCCCAGCTGCAGCCATTGCTCCTGGAGGGCCAGTGCAGCCGAGGGACGCTTAGCTGGGTCATCCTGAAGTAGGAAGCATACAAAATCTTTGGCCTTCTGGCTAACTCCTTTGAAGTAGTCATCTGGGAAACTAAAGTCCAAGCGGCAAATATTCAGGCAAGTTTCCTCTACACTTTCATCCAGGAAAGGAGAGACGCCACTAAGAAGGACATAAGTGAGCACTCCAATGCTCCAAACATCTGAAGTGAGTGAAACAGGATTTCCAAGAATAATTTCAGGAGCTGCAAACTCTGGGTTTCCAAGTAACTGGTGGATATAATACGTGGTATTGAGTTGGACTGCGTCTCCAAAGTCAGCCAGTTTTATTGTTGGCTTAGTGGAACTCTGGTCCACCAAAATATTTTCAGGCTAGAAAACATAAAAGTAAAAGTTAAAATGTCTTTTTTCAAGTCAATCTAACCCATATTTAATGCTCCAACTGCTTCCCAGCCAGTGTGGTCAGCTCTAGAACATAAATAGCTGCACGCTACAGGGATTACCACTGAAGGCCAGCTCTGCAAAGCTTGGAGGCAGTCTTACCAAGGCTTTTTCCCAGACCAACCAGCAGGTGAGTTCTTGCCTACCACAACGTGCAATTAATGTGCTTTAGCTGTTGGCACTATATTTTTTGCAGGAAATATAGTTCTGCCAGGTAATACTTCAGTTGTTCACAACAGCAGTTTTGCAAAGGTTCAAAGGAACTGTGTTTCGAAACTTAAGCTCAAGGAACAGCAATTACAAATAGAGGGTGAATAAAGCAACTGCTCCATTTGTTTTACGACAGAGACAACAAAAGCTTTGCATTTGAAGACTAGAAGACTTTGTAGATATTTGCATGATGCTTTCAACAAAATTCAGCTTTATTTGGCAACTCTTTAATGTAATGCAGCTATACAGATGGAAGACAAGCCCTGTTAGGAGACTACGACAGCGGAAGATCCTGTTGAGTGCACATGACTCCAAGAGAACTGCCCCATAATTGGTGAGCTGAAAGTGGAATTCTTTCTACAGTTTTATTTCTGAAGCTACTGCTGCTGTAGCTGTAATCTCTGCAAAGTAAGAGCGACATACCTACAACTAGTTTTTAATTAGTTCATCTGTATGTATCCTGAGACCAGAAAAAGTACTGGTGAACTCTGTATAGCACACTAGAAAAAATTTAATAGTATGAAGACACAAAACTGGTTCTGCTTGGAAAATAAAACTACATGGAGGGAAGAGACTCAGGCTCGTTTTGCTTTTTCTAACCATAACCTCATTTGGCTAAAGACACCCTGCCTACAAAGATGACCTGCCAATGCTAAAATTCCTTATTATTAATATACAGGTCTAAAAAAAGTGTAAAGATTAAGTTTTTAATTAATATTACTTTAAGGCCTTCTCACAGAGTTTTTTTTACTAGAATGCAGCAAACGCTTGTGGCTGAAGTAACACCCAAAGGGAAGAACAAAGGCCCAAAGAGGCACCATTCATGTAGATATCACAGCCCTCAAAGTGCAAAGATGAGAAACATTTTTGCAGCAAAAGAGGAAAAGCAGTCTCTTTCACAATAAACTCTATGCTTCTTGACAAAGAAATGGATTTCTACTGCAAGTTTATCAGAAAGTAAATAAATAAATGAATGAATGAATAATAAAAATCAAGCAAAACTTCCTGTCAGCAATTACTTCCAGCACAAAGGGCCACACAGGGTAAGGGACCTATAAGGAGAAAGCATAAGGTACTGAAAGTTTCTGCTTTGCTGGCTATGAGTGATCTAAAGCATCTGGGGATAGAGCCCCAAGCTGTATCCTTCCTGAGTCTCAAAGCATTTCAAAGTTCTATGTTTCCAGCTGAGAGTTTTCTAGAAGAGGGAGATTTTTATGCCTGGAATGATGCACATTGCCCAGAATCCCACTAACACCTCACCTTTAGGTCCAAATGTGCTATTCTGCAGTTATGAAGATACTGCACAGCTTCCAGAATCTCTCCCAGGTAGAGTCTGATTTTCCCTTCTGTGAGGTTTCCCCATCGCACAACGTAGTCTAGAAGGCGACCCTGGTCAGCCCTGTTAGAATTACAAGGGTTTTATTTTGGATTATTCCATTCATAAGAACTGTAAAAAAACCCAGGCTACAGACTACAGCAATAACTGGAGCCTGCAGCACTCACAAGACAGAGGACTAGGATATGAAGAGGAGATTTCACATCAAGCTACCAGGTCACAACATTCCTAATTCACTTTTGCAGCCATTTGATACAAAAAGCCTGTTGAACCTTCAGACTAAGATAATCATCCACATATCAATTTAATGTCTCTATTTGTTCCCTCTTGAGTATTAAACTCAACATTTTAGTAACAGCATTAGACAACTGCAATATTTTACTTAGGTGCTTTCACACTTCTATGAAATCTTAGAGCTCCTTATTCATAAACCACTATAAATGCCCCAGAAATTTAGCTGTAAATATTGCATTTTACATATAATTTTGAGTCCACACACATTTCTAACACTAGTATGTAGTTGGTGGAGGTCTCAAAGGTGTCGAGAAGGCCAATGAGTTGGGGATGCTGGAGATTCTGCATGACTCCAAGTTCATGGGTAACCTGGTCTCGCTTCATCAACTTCTTATTCACAAACTTAGTGGCTACTGCTCGCTTGGTTCCCTTCTGGTCACACTTCTTAACGACAGAAAATCTGCCCCTGGAACACAACAGTTAAAGGAAAGAATTAACCAAGAGATGCAATCAGGACATACTTCGAAAGATATACTCCAAGAGATCTTATTTTTGATCTCTAATAAGCTACCCTTACAGAGAAGTTTCTGGGCATGAGAATGTTCATTCTCACGCCTATACTACAAATTGTGTCTGTATAAACTTGACAGAGATCTGTTATATCACATTTGAAGACAACCTGTCAAGAGTAATATCCAGCTTTCAAAGGTCATCATTAAGTTGGACAACTGTATATTCTACATGACTTATTTTGCCCATTTTCAAACTCCTTCTGTCTGTAATTTTTCATACTCCAAATAAGAAGGTTTAGGAGAACTTCAGTGTCAGTCACTGTATGGCATGCTTAAAAAAATAAATCCCTTAATCTCTGATACCACTTCAGCCTAATTGCATTCTGTTTATGTAGTGCCATCTAGTGCTGGTAAGATTTTCCCTTCCTCACTTCTGTTTAATACAACAAAATTCTGGCCTTTTAGGCTCATACATTACATATTTTTCAGGGAGAATTTAATTTTTGAAAGACAAGACAATACTTTGACACAGACAGTTTCGGAGATCAGCATACAGAACGCACCTGCCAAGCTCAGCCACTTCACTATAGTGGGAATCAAAGTTGTCTTTCCAGATTACCATGATCCCATCACTTCCAGGACCTAAACAAACAAACAAACAAACAAACAAACAAAGAGAAGGCCATTATGTCCAAGATTTAATACACTCAGATCCTTTGGCTATGAGGGGAGTCACCCTATCCTGTTAATCCCAGTATGACACACAGGGTGGCAGCAGGACAAACTGGATTATACACCACGGTAGCCCATCCAATGCAGCAGAACAAATTCTGTAGTGGAAACAATTCAACAGACAATTCCTGTCTGTACAGGAATGAGCAATCTTGGCAAGTGGAGGGAAACAGTAAAAAGAAAAGACATCTTACATTATATCTCATAATCAATAATACACCTGCCAGTGGAAAAAAAAAGTGGCCAGGCAGTGTAGCAGCTATCTTAGAAAGCAACTCTTACTTCTCAGGAAAACACTAGTATAAAGACCAAAATTCCATTTTCAGCCTCTTTTATATATTGCAACACACTCATCCTAGGGCTTTGCTGCTGTCTGTCTTGGGTCAGTGAGCAGGAAGTGCCTGAAATAATCACCACCTCAATACGTCATCAGTAAGGCACTTACTGTGGCTGCCAACAGGCAGAGCTCAAAGTGGCACCACTGACTATAAACCTCCAAAAATTTCAGAAGAGATTTGGAAGGTACACATCTTTCAGAGTCTGGTTTAAAATTCCAGAAAAACAGCAAAGCTCTCAGAAAAAAAGGGAAAACCGACCATATTTTGAAGAGGATCGGGACAATTGGAGAGGTCCCCGTATCAGCTGGGACAGACACACACAGAGCAGCACTTCATGTCTTGGGGATTTTTATGTGAGTCAATTTGAGACAGAGTCATTGTGCTAAAACCTGTGAATTAATTCTCACCAATGGAAAAATATATGGGCCTCACAATGGACTAAAGGACCCAGATAGCATCAATTGTTATAAACTGCTTTGTATTAAAACCTGTGATCCTGCTGTCTGTTTTCCCTATTTCTAAAAATGGAGAATTATGAGCACTTAGGAGAAGAATAAGTGAATGCATAAACACACCCCAAAACTTATCACTCTGTCATCAAACACATTAAGCAAAAATCTTTTTTCCCTTTGCTGTCTGCCTCCAGAACACAGGCATTTTTTCATCTTTGCAGGTTTCATTTTCATTCCTTCACAGACATTCAGGTTGCTTTGCTTCACGTACTTAAATAATTCAACTGTAGATCAATGATGCAAAGACAAGAACTAGTTTTATGTTCTCCTAAACACTGCGGCTTTACAATCCAAGCAAAGGAGAAAAATAAATTACAAAGTAATGCTACTCTTTTCTTATTTGTACACTTTAGAAATTATGTTAGCATAGGAACATTCATTGAGACTAAACTAAGAATGCTGATGATAAAATACGATTTTATCAGCGTGTTTGAACTAGTACTGGCAAAGTGAATGCATGTTGACAGTACTGTGGAATGTGTGTATGAACCTCTAATCAGTTACATCCGAAAACTGCATCTACTCCTGCTAAAACTGACAATATATCACAGGTAAAAATGCTTGTTAAGATACGCTTTTAACAAAGGGGTGCTCAGGAGCCGAGCTTTTCTCTTTACTGTTCTATGGGTACCAGACACTTTGACTGTAACTAGGCTTCATAAGAAGGCAGAGAGAGGCCTACCTAAAACTCGTAGACTGGCGGAGGATGAAACCGAACCCATGTCGTTTGCAGCTATACACGTGTAGATACCATCGTCTTCCGCAGTGACGCCAACGATTTTCAGCGACGCCTCTCCCAAGTCACTGGGAAACACAATGTCACATGTTAACTTTACAGTAACATCACAGACCTTAAGCTATGACAATCAGACAAAGTTAGGTTGATATTGCTTAAACTTCTAATTCTCCAGCCCTTATCTCTCTGGATGAACATTACTAACCCTGCCCTGCTTTATCAGAAGCATCCACCAGAACCTGAGCACTTTGTGTTCATGCAGTATCTTGGAATGTCCTAGAGATTGCTAGAAAAACATCCTGACACTCTGTCTCACCACGTCCCAGGCTCCACTGTGCTGGAAAAATTAAGTGCTTCCCCTGTTTCTTCCTGCTTCCTTTACCTACTTCAAGTTTTCGGAAACCATATTGAGACAAACATCCATCACTGTTCTTTCTGAAAGGTTCGTTTCCATCCATGACTTCCAGGAAGTGTCAGCTGATCAATCATTTGTGCTTTCAGAGCATTCACCCCTTCTAAGAGAGGGCTTGCCCTTCAACACAAAGGGCACATTTCACCACAACTCTGGAGACCTCAAAATCTGTGAGAATGAGGATGGGAGGATACTAAAAAGGACTTCAGTTTACTCTCTGCTCCAGGGCAGTGACAGCACTAAGCTATGTAAGACCAGAGCAGAAAGACTCTGAAGGCTCTTCCTTAATCTTCCTCACTGTTCAATCACCCTTCTTGTTTGATGGTTTGTCTTTAAATGTCTGCTGAAATCTTCCTTTGTGCAATAAATTTCTAGTACTCTTTTGACTATCTGCTATGGACATGAACAGCAGATAATTTAATTTGCAACAGTCTCTTACAAATGTGGATACTTGGCAAGTCGTCCCTACACTTTTCACCTCTAGGCTCAAACCAACCTTAATATTGTGTTGTTTTTCCATAATAATGCATATTTTCAAGATCTTCTATCATACTTATTGCCTTCCTTTGGATTCACCTCAGTTACTATGAGTCATTTTACTGACTGGACCAAAAACTACTTGCAATGGTCTTCACCACATAATTTCAGGGGGGAAAAGAAGGTAAATTTTAGGCACATAGGAAGATGACACCCTTCCCCAGCACAAAGAACATTTCAGGATTATTTCTAAAAATCTGTCATGCACAGCCAACACAGTAAATACTGGATATAATTCTGTAACATTAATGAGTAACAATGAATTAAACCTAGCAAATTTAACTCTTACACATCTCGCAACAGCTCCGGATGCAGTAGTAAAGCTGCCACACTGCCTTTGTCTCCCCATTAAAAACAAACAAAAAACCCAATCAAAAGAAAAAGCAGGAGCAGCAGGAAGTAAAGATCAGTATAACATGCCATCAAGTTTTCATAAAAGAGCCCTTCATTCTGAATTAAGAGTATAATTCATAAATAAGACATTTCTTCACACTGAAGTTACTCATAAAACTACATTTTCTGTATATAAAAGACGCTTTTTCAGAAAAAAAAAAGTTAACCTGCAGCTTCCCATTCCAAAATAACACAGCTCCTCCTATTAATCAGGTGTTTGAATTACCAGTTATTCTGTTATGTTCTATCATAGCAAAGTTAAACCCAGACAAAATTGTTAATATCCACACTTCAACAATGAAGAGTGATGTTGTCAGATCAGTAGGAAGCAGGGGCTTCTTTGCAAAACACTATAGTGTGATCTGAAAACCACTAATGGAAATAAGGGACTGGAAGGATCTGTCACAGTACTGGCATGTCACAACATATTGGTCTGTTCCAAGGACCAGGGCAGTGTGACAGAACCACGATGGCTTCTGCAACAGCTGATCAGAAATAGCAAATTAATTTTATTTTGTTTTTAAAAATCAACTGATTTTTAAAAACATTTAGGGTTACCCTAGCCATATACACAAGTTACATAACATTCCTGGAAAATTGCAGCTGTGAAGTATTTCTGCCTGAGAACAACCCTATCCTCATGCCTTGAAGCCAAACGCTGTCCTGCACCAGGGGTGCAAATTAAAAATCTAACAGTTTCAGCAGTTCCTGTTGAACATGACCCAAATTACCTGTACGAAATGCTGTGATGACCGTCATTGCTCAGTGTATTATGATCAGGACCTTTCCAAGTAACTGAAGCCTTGGGGCGACCACAGACTTTACACCTAAGCACGATGGTCTCTCCTGTCTCACATGTTACCTCACTCAATGGAATTATAAACTCTGGGGGAACTGGAGAAAGAAAATTAATTGCATTAGGTCAACTGAAGCAAATACATTTAATTTCTATTCCTTGCACTCTTTTGTTTTAGACCAAGTAGTACTTTACATTCCCAAGGTGTATATATCCCTCTACCCTTGGAGCACATCCATGGTTAGGCCCCTTACTGGGGCTCTGCAGAGCTAGTGAATTTTTCTCTACATGAACTTGCACACAACACTGCTGCGGTGCCACAGATAACCCTGAAGCCTACCATGGTGAACCAAGCACCCAGTTTATGGCAAGCTAAGGAAACACTACAGTGAAAAGTACTTAAGGATGTGCTCAGCTAGGCTATCTTTATATCCAGCCAAGTTTGCAAAAGGGAACACGAAACACTTCATCCACTGAGGCACTGTAGTGCTTTCCCTTTTCCACAGGTGAAACTGAAAAAGTTTGTTTCTGTGAATTAAGCTAAACCCCCAGTTTGGCTCTGACCCCAAAGGGCCACTATCTTTGTCCTGATCAGCCTCTGCACTGGAGAGGTCCTGAATGTTCCCTACAGTGCAAGATTAAAAATGAAGAAGCTCCAACTCCTGGCCTTGTACCTTTGCAAATTCAGCAAGGCCCCAATTCCACACAGAACAATCATATGGTCCTTGTGTTTCACGTTGTTTTGGACTTGTGAACTAAAAAGGGTCCTTGCATCTTAAAAACTAAATACGACGTCATTCATTCTACCTCATCTAAAAAGCACCTATGTATATTTCTGTAGAAAGTACTCAGTTCCTGACATAATTCATATCAAGCAAATAATGTTTTAATCAAATTATATTGACTGAAACTTTTAAAAATTAAAGCAACTTACCATCGTAAATGTAATTGGGGTTGAGAAGCTGGAAAAGAGAAATTAAAGAATTAATGTCCTGATAATCTTATAATAACTTAAAGAATGGTAGAAAACCAAGCACAGAGATGGATCAAAGTTAGCTGTATCCACAAAACCCAAGAAACATCTGAACACCACAATTTCTGCACCATTCTATTCTTTTTGCAGTATCTTTTTGTTGTATGATGCTTGCAGGTTCAAAGGTTATAACTTTCTGTTTTCAGATTCGGCAAAGACCGTCCATTAAAGCCACTGCTGCCTTTGATTCCTTCCTGTGAAGTTCTAACAGAAGCTACTTTTAAAGAAATCCCAACCCAATTTCTTTTGGAAACTACACCTTTAAACACTTACTTTTACAGAAACCTTGTTGGCAAGTCCTTCTCGGGATTTGCGATAACCATTTTCTAGCTTGCCTTCCCTTTTGCCGTCTTTATCTTTTTTCTCAGATTTCTTCCTTAATCGGAGTGCTGTGTGCCAAGACGTTGACTTCCTGAACACAGAACGTGAAACTCTGATCAATTCTTTTCAACTCCCTGTTATGTCCTACACTAATTTCATGTGTCATTGGAAAAGTATGTAAAAATTATTTCTATGTTTACGGTACAGTACAATGAAATACATTAAGCATTCCATAAGAGATGGCACCCTTGGCTAAAACTGTGAACAAGCTAGTAATGTAGTCTGTAGTTCAGTATTCCTTGAAATTATTGCTCCAATGGTAAACTTGCTATATGAAAATGCAAACTGTCAATCAATCTGAGCAACAACTAGCAGGAAACCCATACCAAATACAGCCTGACAAAAGCTTTACACAAAATTCAAACTTTGAACTTTGATACAATTTCTTCCATTGCAGATATAAGAGAGAATTGTTCCTAGCATACAGTCATTTTCAACAGATTTGTGGCTTTTTGGAACTCTCCAAATCTTGTTTCACTCGAACAAACATTCCCTGTTTTCCTTGACAGAGGTGTCCAGACTGGTAACTCATTCTATTAAATAAACAAGTTAAAACCAATTATTGCTGCTCTCAGATCACACATTCTTTTCCCAGAAGATTGGGCTATTGCAACTTTTTAATAAAGAATATGTGCTTCTGGGATCTTTCTTACTAGCTTGTATTTTGAAGTTTGCTAAGGGACCTCTCAAGTACTCATTCTGCTTGTTGTTCATTTATTTCTCAATGACCACATCAACTTTTGGCCTTAAAGGCTCAAAGCCTTCTCTAAATTGGAAGTTTCTTCCTTCTTCCCCTTCTACACACACCCAGGCACTCACTTGATGGTTCCATCAGGGTTGTCAATGATGATTGCACTGGTATGCCCCAAGACATAGCCGGGAATCCAGCCCTCGGCTGCGGGGCACTGATCAGTGGCGGCTCTGAACACCAAAAACATGTTCTGTTGGTTGCTGGCTAGAATCTGCACGACCTCTCCTTGGTAGACATTTATCTCATCCTCCTTCACTGCCGTGTAATCGTGTGTCACCAGCATGGTGGAGATATTGCTACTGCTGCTACTTTCACTCTGCAAGCATCAATCAGAAGACGAGAGAACAGGGCGAAAAAAAAAAGAGAATCAAGTTTAAAGCTCATGAAGAAGACAGGCTGTTCTTGGCCTGCTACATTACCTACCTAATCCACTTGGTTTAAACTGTAGTCAAAGAAAAGAGCAATGTTTTCTCTTTTAAAGCTGCCTGTGTCTGTTTATCTAGAGCATTAGTCTGCTATTTGAACACTTTCATGTACTGCTGCTGCACAAATTTATTCCCAGTACAGTTACTCAGTATCATTTCCTTTAACTAAGAGTCAGTTTATACACAAATCTCCAGTTGTCTTCCTTTCAAGCTCAGACCCTGAACCTTGCATCTTCATCAGGCATCAAAACTACAGTACAAGCCTGTAAGACAGTTCTTCATGGTCTTGTAAGTTCAGTTTCAAAATCACAGTCATTAGCTCCATAATCACTGGAAATTCCAACAATGAAAAATACATGAAGTCTTTCCTAGCGCTATTTGTCAGATCTGAGACACCAGCCTCCTGCACAGAAAACATGACAAAGTACAAAAGAACAAAACAAGGTTTTGACAACATCTCTCAAAACCACAAGACTTATCTCTGGTTGAATCTGTAAGATCAGATTTATTCCTTTAAATGCAGAGGATGAAATAAATTACTGAAATGAGAAATTATTAATTTGATGGTCAAAATAGACCCACTAAACTATAAGAATCCTGTCTAATTGATAAGTGACTATGACAGCTGAATGCTGTTACCTGTTTATCATATACTTTCAACTACTGTTCATGATTTTGTTCATTTCCTCAGCAAGCATTTGTGGAAAGCTAATTATGGCTGAGAAGGTGTACATTCAAAATCATATTACTTTCAGAACAAAAAGCCTTCTCCTGACCATGAACCTACAGGAAATTATTATTTTTTATAAGTAAGACTCATCTTGTCCATTTGCATGTATTCCTTATATGAGGTTACATAAAAGGAAGTGTGAAAACTATTGTCGGATTACACAACCTAATCCCTCAGTAATTATTTCTGAGGTTATTATTTTTCTTGGTTTTCAAGTTAAAACCAAGGTGAATGGCCTATTAATGACGTGGCATGAGGGCTGCGTGCGTGTGTGCCTGTCTTTTGTCTCTGTTCCTGCTTCAAAGTGTTTCAGGTCACTCAGTACCAGCGAGGGCTCGTTATGGCTCAGTAGAAGCTGAGCTGAAGAAGGAAATGGGTACCCAGGTCCTGGGTAGTCCTATTGCTTATAGAGCATAACCAACCACATTAGTACCAATCATGTGCTACCAGCCAGTGGGAAGCTTGGCACACAGGATTAAAACAGCACCATTTTTTTTCCCTCAAAACTGTCAAATATCTCTCAAATATTGAGGAGATGCAGTGGGGGTCAGCTGACAGCATGGTGCACTGGGAGCCCTGAACACTGCCTTCTCTTGCAATCTGCTAAAGGCCTTGAACAAGTCACTCCATCTCTTTGTGCCTGTGCTTCCCTGAGGACTCCGGCTGAGAAACCAAGACATTTGGAAAGGAACAGTCTCAGATTACTCATTCACAGCATATTTAACACCTGATGCTTGGCGTGCCAGTGACTCTGTACATTTTATTCTAGCTGGACTGTTACATTCAACTGAGTGACTCAAATCCTCTTTTTGCCATATTAGACTGATGAAGCATATGCTACCTCAGTGAGAAAGATCTCATTGTGGATTGTAACTCTACTAAAGGATATTTACATTAACTTCAGATGCTGTATTTCCACTGGGAGAACTCATTTTTTCTAGTTTAGAGGATGGCCTGCATAGCCTTTTGTATTAGCAAGTCCCTTCTATGATTCAGGCAAACTGGGAACAGCTGAACCAAACAAATTAAGTCTCATTTTCAGTCATAACTTAAATTAGGATGACAACTTGCTACATTCTTTTACCTACATGAAAACCAACTCTACTCAGAAAAAGCAGCTTTTGTTGACTTCTCCTGTTAAGACTTATAGGGAAAGATGAAGGGAAGTTGTAATATCAAACTAAGCCTCAAACCTTGCCCCACACACTACTCCTGAACATACTGTTTCGTAGCATGCAGCAGAATTTGTTTAACTGCAAGACTGACTTTTCTATAACATAACATAACATAACATTTCTTTCTGACATTTAAGTCTTGAAGGATCATAATAAACTCTGAATATTTCTTACGTTCAACAGGGACAGTTAAATCTGTTAAATAAACAACTGTCTGGTAACTACTAAGTGACAAATGTTCTCAAGAATGTGTTTATACCAGAATTCATTCTCACCACGGAAAGACAGCCTTTCCTTTTGCCTTCCAAGGAAGTAATTATTCTTGCACAGTTAATGTTTTCTTACTGAAAGCACTTCTAGTCATCACTGACCTCAACTATGGGATTAGAGGAGGATCTACAAACAAAATATAAAAAATTCCTCCCATATTCCTCAACTAGCAAAACTTATTCCTTTTTCTTCTTAGAAGTAATTTTTCCTTAAGTAATCGACCATAGCCATATGTGCACGTGAATATACATACACAAACGGTAAATTAAAATAAACCTTCACAACCCATTTTCTCCAGCTTGTTCACTGTGGTGTGAAATCCTGCTGATTGGTCTAGAAACGAGGTTATAAATGAGGACTTATGGCCCATCTCAATTACCAGACTAAAAGAGTTATATAGCTGTGAACATATAGCTGTGAAGCAGAAGGCATGCATTCCAATATTACGTTTTATAGTGAGATAAGAACAAGCAATGGTGTCTTTGCTGAGATAGTATTAAAATCCAAATGTTTTGAAAACTCAGTGCCATCCTATCTTTCCCTTTCTCCTTTTTTAATGGAACAACCTGAACTAGTATTATGCGAGTACCACCATCTTGATTCACATACTATGTAGTAAAGGCAAAATACTCAAATTACCCCACATATTGCCTCGCATCACATCACATCACATTTTGCTAGACTGAAGATAAACACAAGACAGAGCTAAATCAAATAAAAAGCTGAAGGAAGACCAGGATAAAAATACGAAACATGCAAAGCGTAATTTTTTTTCTTCTGAAGTTATTATAAAAGTAAGTGTAAGAACTAAGAAGTCACGAAAGCTTTGTGTGTTAAACAGTTCTATAAGAAACACATGCATTTAAAAAAGGTCCAGCAAGTTAGATGATTTGCAAAACTGGTATTGCATACCATTTGTGAGAGAGTGGAAAAACAAACATTCATGAACACAATGCTTAGTGAGAGAAAAATCAAACATGAGTTTAAAAAGAAAGGCACCATAACCTGCCTACCACGTCCATGGCAAGTGCCTCAACATTTCTGCTTTATATTTGCACATGCCCCTGCGATTGCTGTGTTGCTTTCCTGATGGACGTTATTGGAGATAACGTAGATCCTGTTGATACCCCAGATTGCTGCACAAACACACCAAGTGCTCACTAAGAGGTTGAATCTCCAGAACCCTTAAACCAGTTCTTCTTACAAAGGAGAAAAGACAAGTGGAGCAGGTCATTGTTTTGGTTGAGTAGAAGGAGGAGTATTCTCACTAGGTTTTGTTGGCCTATTTTGAGTGGATTGCAGAAAGCTTCCTTGATCAAACACAAGATTTAAAAAGAGATTGTTGTACAACAACTGAGGCTGAAAGAAGAGGGGGGAAAACTAAATTAATAAAAAAATAAAAATCAAGCAGCCCAGGAATCATAGATGTCTCCACGAAGTTAAAACTCAACAGGACAATGGTGGCAAATTTGTGCGTGAAAGGGAAAAAAGCCCCAAGGCAATCTGCCAAAATCTTGAAGCCAGATTTAAGTGCTGTCGCAACGCATACCCCAAGGTGCTCTGGCTGCCACGCTTCAGCATGTTAATTATGTGCCTTCAAACTAGAGACGAAAAAAGCAAGGACAGCAAGTTAGTAGGTATCAGCCTAGTGAGCTATGTTTTCAGCAGAGGCAGAAATTGCATCTAATGTTAGCAGTTGCTTTTGTGTCTGTATACATAGCCATGTTTGCATGTATACATACACAGAGCTAGACACTTGGTTTTTTTAATGCGCAGAAGATACCGGAACAGTTGATTATTTCAGAGCAGTACAGCACCAGAGAGCCAGAAGTTAGTACGGAGAATGATGGCAACGCACAGAAAGGGAGCACGGAAGGTTTTAGAAGAGCTCGCAGGACAGAGGTGCTCCGCTCTTACCCCATTACTCTGGGTGGAGTGAACTGACTGCTCGCTGGTCGAGGAGCATGTGCTCATGCGGTCTGTGTCCTTGCTGTGTGAAGAGTGGCGGTGGACCTGCCGCTGGAGGGAGTCATTGTCCCCAGGGAAAGTGAAGGAGCCAGGGCGGCTGGCAGGGGATGCTGGGATGGAGCTCCAAAAGGAGCCCTTCTGCAGGGGGCTGCTGGGTGGAAAGGTTTCCTTGCCAAAAGGAGAAGGGAAAGTCGTGGATAGAGGAGAGTTCATTGGAGAGATGGCTCCTGGCCTTGGCTTCCCAAGCGTCAGTGATCCTAGGCTGTTTCTTGTTCGACTGTCCTCTGAGATTCCACGAGAGTCTTTCTGGCCTCCATCAGCTGAGCCAGAAATGTTTCCTGCTGTCTTCCTGGGACTTTCAATAACTTTCATCTTGGGAATCTGTTCAGCTTCTCTCTGAGAACCATCCGGCTCTGCACTGGGAGGGTGCCTGTCTGGCTGGCTCAGGCCAGTTTCTAAGGAGGTGTTGTAGTGTGGCAGGGAGTGATTGTGAATGGACATACCTGACATCTTGTCTGCCTCTGCTTGGGCCGAGGCTGCAGAGGAGACCAGGACTGGGGAATGGTGTCTGACAGGCTGGGGGATCCGGGATGGCCGGCTACGGCTGGAGCTGGGGATGCCACTACAGCTGCTGGGGCCGCCGCTGTTACCACTGCTGCTCCCGCCGCCGCCTCCACCACTGCTGTGGTTCCTCTGGTACTCGATCGGGGACGTCAAGGCTGCAGTGGGGGCGAGGGGGAGGCGGTCAGGGGAAAGGGGGCAGGGAAGGGAACAGGAACAGTTTAAAACACACATGTCTACTGGCAAAAAGGGGAGTGCTGTTCAAATAAATTTCCTTAGCAGTGGAAAGATGCCACAGACTTCAAGTCACTTCTCTGTATCTAACCTTCATGACCTGCTGTATCTACCTATATTAAAGATTAAAAATCTGAAACTAAGAAGAAATGTTTTCCTCTAGGATCACACTGTCAGTCAGCAGCCAAGTTGGGAAAAAACAGGTATGACTCCAAATTCTCTGCTTGTTGTTACTCATTACAACTGCTTAAAAAAAATCTAGGTTGGGACAATAACCAATAGATATAAAAACAGAGCAAGAACCTTTTAGTGTCACAGCAGACAACACCACCTTCTACTTTTCTCCTGCAGAATTTGAATGTTATTGCCACAGTAAGATGCGACAACAATGGCCACCAAAATAACAGAAGCAAAACACATTCTGAAGAGATGCTTATAATTCCACTTGGGTTTAGCCTTTAAAGGCTTGCAGTTGCTTAAAAGGGGTACACAAGCTCTCAACGGATGGCACCTATCTTGATTCACTCCTACAAAACATTTGGAAAATTTCACCAAGAGAACACCATGTAAATTCAGACTACCACTCTTATAATGAATGCAAGCATCTGTTCTGAAGCAGAAACGTGGCACATACCCCCCAACTGCTCCGTATTAGCTCAGGAAAAAGGCAACTTTCAAAACATTTCAAAGCCAAGAATGAAGAGATGAGAGAAAAGTCATCCAATTACGAACTTTCAGTAAAAGAAAATAATTTACCATTTAAAAAGTTGCGCTGGTTTTCCAAAATTTGGTTAATTTCATGGATCCATAACTGCCGGACTCCCGGACTGGCAGAATGCAAAATAAAGGTCTCCGTGACATCGCCCGTTCTTGATGTTAGTGCAAATTTACATGGATCGCTGTCCACATTTTCCTCCAGGGAAAGGCAACTCACCTTCATGAAAAAGAAACCCCATGTATTTTATGAGAAACACACCTTCAAAATCTCTTTCTTAGGAGTTCAGAGTCAGATCTTCAAATGATAACTGCTCTTTCCTTCAGTAAAATAATACCATAAAATGAAGTATTCCAGTAAGCTAAGGATTAGTGTATAGCTTACTGACACACTGTGCCTGAACAATATCCAGCAGGTCAGCATGGCCCAGTGTTCTCTATCCCTCACTTTCCTTTCAGATTAGTTAAAATGCTGAGCCTGCTATGGAGCTCTCTCTACCACTGGCCCCCACCAAAGGCTTCAGCTGCAGATACAGCAATGCCTTGGACCAGGCTGTTCAGACAGAGCTATAAACAGCAGGCTCAGGTGGCAGGCAGAGCACTAAGGTGAATTAGGGGAAGCAGGGTCCACCCAAACACTTCATGAAGGCTGCTGGGCCCTAATAATCAGCTTTTTTTTTCAGGGAAGCTTAAAGTGGGGAAATACTTCTTTGTTTGAGGAAGAGCTGACATATCTAAGAAGGTAACACTACTTACAAATGTTATGTAGATATTTGGGTATCAGAAAGGATATAAAAAGAGTTATTACCTCTACTTGCAATGACTTTGAAATGTGGTGTACACACAGCACAGAGCTGAAAACTAAACTCCTTGTAAATAATTGTCCAGTGCTTTGTGCCAGAACACCTGCTTTGATATGCTTCACGGAGGAAGCATCAGAGTATTGGGATCTGAAGATCTCCACTTAACATGAGAGTAAGAACAAATTTGGTAGGAAGTAATTTTAGGAAATGACTGACAGCTCATTGTGCTCTATGACTGCACATCTAGATGTCACTACTGACTGCCCACAGAATGAGAAACTGTTACCTTAGCAGAGTTTGAGCAGGGGACACAAAAGACTCATGTACAACAGTTACCTTGATACTGTTTTTAAACAAGAATCCGGGCATGGAGAAACCTTTCTTTTTATCTAGCAGCTCACTGAAAATGACAATCTGCTCAAACAGGAAGACCCGTCTCTCCTTGCAGCGTGGCAGAAGTCCCGCATCCTGGTCTGTAACCAAGAATGTGTCCTGCAGCAGGAGCTTACCCTGGGCTACAATTTTACCCTAAACACAGAGGCAAGCAGAAACACATTTAGTGAAGTTCTTAGTTTCTTTCCCCAATCAACCTTTGTGAGCACATTCTCATGCCAAATAGCTTTGTGTATTTCCCACCTTCTGACTGTCACTGACCATTATATATTCACTTCTTCTCCTATACACAAGACATTCTTGTGCTCTTTCTCAAAAAAAACCAAACATAAAAAAGTAAAAAAACCAAAACAAAACAGAAAAACAGACCAAAACCCACAAATCCACTCCAACCTTTTCAATTCACACTGCACTCTGAGGCTTGCAACACTAAGGCTTTCATTTTTCTATTCTCAATAACTCCAACAGTTACTTATATATGCTTTCAGGGTGCTGAGCAGGGGAAGAATTCAAGTTCATGCCTGACAGAATACAAAGTGCTTTGCAAGTAGAACATGCGACTGTGGTCTGGCTGATGCATACTGCACCAGTAGCCAATTTCCATCTCTTCTAGACTTAGCAAAACAAGGAGGGCTACAGATGCTTCAGGTACATGATTGACCTTAGTGACTCCTCCTTTGTCTACAGCGCAGAAGTCAGGTCCGCTCACCTGCTGATAACTGATTATTTCACTATTTTGCAAGCCTTTAGTCAACTAGGGAACTGTACTAACACGTGCCCTTTCCAGATTTTGCAGGAGGACTTACCTAGTGTGACTGACACAGCAAGTAATGTTTCCCAGGAAAAACTCCATGACAGGGCTAAGACTTTATTGTTCATTCACTGCTTTTTGCACCAGCTAACCAGATAGTGACGGAGCACTGTACACACTTCTCCCCACAATATTAATGGTTAATTTCTAGAGAACCTGACAAAATCTCTAAGAAAAACTCCAGCCAACTTACATCAAATCCTTGCAGGCGGCCAACATTCATCATGTCATTACACCGTTTTGGTACTATACACATGACCTCTACAGCTTTCTGTTCAAGACAAATAAAAAGTCAAAGCTTTATTTTCCAGATGAGTTAGCAGCATAAAATTTTGTTTAATTTGATATAGTTGCTTTAGAACAGAAATGCAACAAGTAAACCCTTATAATCACTTTCTCAGGAAGATCAGAAAAGGAAAGTGACTGCCAAAACAAAAGAAGTTCAGAGTTAAAAGATTTCATATCACTAAGTGAAAATGTCTCAAGTACCTCTAGTTCTGTTGTGTCAAGATTAGCTTTTTTAGAGTACTTGAGGAAGTCCTGAAAAAGAAAAAAAAAATCAAGTAATATTTCTTTTCTCATTAGTCATCAAAGAAAAATCTTAGAAAACCTGAATTTTATATCCTCTATCAGAATATGACAGACTGCAGAAGACACACCATTTGGATTTAGCGCATATAAAAACATATGCTAAGGCAATGACCACTGTGCTACACAGGGTTGCTCCTCAGTAAACACTTATGTGATATTAAAATGATTTCAGGTGTAGCTGGAGAAGGTGTGATGAGTCCTAACAACTTGTAGGACTTTTACATCTGAAAACAATTATGAGTTTCTTCTCCCATTCCTATGACACTGGTACAAATTTTAAACATTTCCATGGCCTAAACATTTGATCTTTAGCTGTTACAAGAAAAAACAATTTTCTGCCCAAGCCATCTACTGCAATTTTTCTAACTATCTGAATGTGCTAAGAAAATAGTCAGATGGCATTGCTTACAAATCTGGGTTCTGTTAGGGAAAGGGGTGAAACATCATCAGCAACAATTAAGAAAGAAAACACATCTGTTAACACATCTGTAATATATCTCTTAACACAACTCATTCATCTCAACATCACTTTACCTTTAGTAACAGCTGGTATTTCATAATTCTCTGCACAGGTTTTATTAGCAAGTCTGTGAGCTGAAGTCTGTGGCCCAGGCGTTGCTTTAGATCCTGAGAGTTGTAAAACGAACATTTTTGTTTGGTTGGTTAAAAAGAACTTTGTTTTGTTGAGATAGAAACACAGCATTCATATCAGTATATGGAGATAAATACATATGTACTGAAAACAAGGATGTATCAGTATTAACTGTT
This sequence comes from Oreocharis arfaki, assembly GCA_013398015.1. Taxonomy (NCBI): domain Eukaryota; kingdom Metazoa; phylum Chordata; class Aves; order Passeriformes; family Paramythiidae; genus Oreocharis; species Oreocharis arfaki. The sequence goes on along the minus strand of VZRR01003716.1, from coordinate 160,588 downwards.
ATCAGACAAGAAATTGGCAAAAGTCAGAGAAGAATCTAATCTTCAATTCGCAAAAGCTGAAGTCCTTCCCCTTATCACCCTTGCTTCCAAGGTATTCCCTTCTGCAAGTATCTTCCGTCTCTTTTTTTTTTTTTTTGACAAGGCTGCAGAGTGAAATGTAATTTTTCAGTCAAAGGTTATATACAGCCTGTTTTCAACAGTGATTTCTGCTCATTCAGAATAGCCATTCCATATAAAATGCACTGGTAACTGCCTGGGCTAAGGCTAGTAAGGATAAGACTCTAGTGATTAATTACTATCATATACCTAACCTTTAGATTTCATCTCTAGGAGTCTGTATCAGATTTGAGAAACAGAACAGAAATGGCAAGCAACTGTAATTTAAAACATTAACAACATCTGCTGCTTTTTTTGTTTTGTTTTGTTTTCTGGTTTGATCAACAGATTTGATAATTCTTCACCTCACATATCCTCTCTCAGGAACTTACCTCAAAAAACGTATCAATGTATTCTGAGACAATGTGCTCAGACTTTGGTTTGTTTTGGCAGTAAACTATGTACATGTGCAACCTTCTCTCCTAGAGGAACACAGATACAGAATAATAAATCATTACTAAGAAAAACACAGGCCAGACTGAAATGGAGTATTACTTTAAGAAGTACAGCAGTTCCAATGTATGAACTTAAAAAGATCCCTTAAAGGAAAAGAAGCAGTTACATATGCAGAAATTACAGAACTGAAAACACATTTATTTGGGAACATCATTATGATTTTAGAAAGGCAACACAAGTGAAAAAAATTCTCATAGCTGTAAATCCTCCTGAACAACAGGCGTTCAAAGATGACAGCTCAGCAGGTCCCACAATAAAGTTAAACATGAAAATAGTTATATTTTTCTTTTACCAAGAGCCATGGACAAGATGACCCCACAGTGATCCCTTTCAACCTTAACTATTCCATGATTCTTTAATGGAGCCTTTGACACATAGTATTTTTATCCTATTTTAATAATCATATTATTATTCAAATTAATTAGAATAATGACCTCCTCCTGTTTACATGTACAGAACAGTTAGGTGAAAACTTTCATGTCTTTTATTTAGGATTGGCTGTCCTACTGGAGTTTGGGTGGGGATGTAGGTGATGAAGCCTGGAAATGGAGGCACAAGTATTTTTTAACTCTGATTCTTTATTTTGTGCATGTGCTTTTAACACCAAAGCAACAAAGAAAAAGAGAGGAGATAACGTCACCCTTTAAGATTCATTCTTGATTACTGATCTTGCTGGTTAAGAAGTACAGACATACCTACTCCCAAAACTTTTCTTATCACTTTGCTAGGATTGGTTTGCTGGTAGAGGCTTTGCTTCCCAGAGACTTACAAAGTACTGAGCAGTGAAGACAAATGGTAAGAAAGAAATGAAAAAATAAGATGGAGATTGGAAAGGACATAGGACACAGATTAAGAACAAGAACTGAATCATTGTGTTCTAGCCGACAGGGTTTTGCTAGAGGATGCTGTAATAGCATCACAGCTTGCCTTTCCATCTGGAGTGGTAAAGATGCCTTTCAAAGACAACTCAGTTACAAATAATACCAGGAGAAAGAAAGTAAAACAGCAATCAGAAACAGTGAGAGCTACTTCCTACAGGTTTCCCACTTTGCCAGCGACAAATTCTCAGAGGGTGAAAGAACTAGAATGCACTCAAACTGGAGGAAGAATGAACCTCTTTCCTATTTTTATTTCTTACATTCCATGTTACTGCACGGATACTTGGGACTAGAAAGCAGGTGTCACATGAAATGGCGATTCCCTTGCACTGAAGTGTAACTGAATAAAGAAATGGGGCGCACATTCATGTTCCCTCTCCACAGGAAGGTACAGGGGACAAAGACTAGAGCATTTACTTGTTCTATTTATAAGCTCTTAAAAGTTATCTCTCCACCTCTTACAGTGAAGAACATTGTACAGCACTTTCTTGACTGTGTTGTACTTAATAGTCAAACATGTTGGTCAGTAGCAGCAATAGAGTTTGCCAATGAAGACATTTGCACTTACATGTTTAACAAACAGGGATCCCAGCTTTTCTGGATCTTCAAGGCACTTCTCCAATTCTCCTAAAAAGAAGCTGAACATAAACAGAATAAACACTTCTTTTTTTTTTTGACAGCACACAGTATAGCAACAGGTAATTGCAAGGCAAAGTGGTCTTACTGCAAGGCAAGACACTCTGTGTCCCCTATCAGCAGCTTTGGATATTAATGTATGTCCAAACTGACAACGGTAACAGTGTAATATTTCAATACAATTTTTCAAAAGGACATGCTGAATCCATGCCAAGATGAAAAAAAGCCCTGGCATTCACTAATAAAACTAATGAATTCCATACATATCGACTGAAGGCCTTCCCCTTCCAAGTCTGAATGCGTGAGATGCTAATATTGCCATGCTAACTACTCCTAACAAATTCTTTAGACTGTATTGTTAGACAGAAAGCCATGTACAAAGTTCTGTCCATATTAGAGATCCTCAGTTGAAGTACTTGCTATATATATGCATATATATGCACACATCCTTCTTTAAAGCAAATCTTCACACCAACATTTGTAAGCTGAATTTTCTGCAACTCAAAGCACAAAACCAACTGCATTTACCTTGTATCTTAATATCTGAGGAAATAAAATAATTTCTTAAAGTCAGTCTAATATTTTTAGGTACAATACGTACTCTCTGTGCCAGTCATAAATCTGGTGAATATTTCCGAATACAATCTTGTCTTTGCCTTTCATGTCATCAGGTACGCCGTCTTCCTTCATAAGTGCCATATAACCCTGCAACAGTTCAAGTGAATTCACTGTGAACACTCTTACTGAAAAAAAAGTGAGTTGTCTTTTAATTCCCCTCTTCCCAGAAGAGGTTCAATGGCAGCAGCTTGCTTGGGACACAAAACCAAACCAGAAAACTGCTCTATAACAGCATAACATAAAGCACAGACACAAAGTATCACAAATAGACCTGCGGCTGTCTGCGCATCAGTGCCCAGTGCTAGAAAAATGAATTCACTCTAGCTAATTTAGCCTGTGTGATCGGGCTCAAAGCATGAAGGAAACTTCCACAGCCCTTCTCCTTACAGCCTGAAGCAGCTGCAGTGCCTTGCCCAGTGGGGCTGTTCCCGAGTACATGTGCTGCTTTGCTCGGTGTCTCTTATTTCAGTCACTCCCACTGAACCCACATCAAAGTTCACTGAGGAGGACAGCACTGCTCATGGGACTGTGCTGCATGGACTACTGCTTGCAGTATGAGCAAACCAAACACAAAAAAACCTGAAAATCAATTGTTAGCAAGCATTCTGCCTACAATAAAGTCATTCTTGCATTTTCCCATAGTCCCATTAATTTTTGGTGTCTACATAGTTCTCTCACTGAGCAATTCTATCCTATCGTTAGAGTTGGGAGTGTTTTCAAATTTTATAATATCCACGCAACTCTATTCCTTCCTTTTCTTCCCCCCTAATACTTCTATTCCTAAATACCCAGGTCTGGTTTTGGTTTGCCAAATATATGTTTTTATGTCAAGCATTTTCACCTGAAATTATTTTATTAGTTACAAAAATACATCTATTCATAAACTCCAAACACACCCTTTAAATACTGTAAAAACATTATCACAAGTGCGTGATCTTTCTTTCCCTCTCTCCCTCCAAAACAGAGTTTAAGAATTGAATCTTATTAGGCTAAAATCTACTGTCATGCTCATTCTTTCTACTCTTCCAAATGCATTTTGTTGGCAGCTGAAGACTGAAGGGAGACATGTGATGTGATCTCAGTTTACAGTAGGGGAAGCTAGGAAGTCTAAGAGAAGCCTAGCAGTAGGAGAGGAAGGAGGACTTCCAAATCCTAGATAGATGCTCTGTATGCTGAGCCACAATGCTTTTTTTTTAAATTTAGATGTGCTAAATAAACCCGCTATCTACCAGAGTAATATTAGGCCAGAGCGAGCAATTTAAAAAAAAAAAAGAGACAAAGAACTACACTCCTCAAGAGAACAACAAGGTGGACACAGTAACAGGAAGAAAAGAATAAAATCTGATGGAGTATTTTAATACATTAAAAGCCTGCAGGAGGGAAAACTCAGAATGTAAACTTTCACATTTTTAGTATCTTCCTGTGTTTCTTTTTGAAAAACATAGTGAGGTTCAAGCTGCACATCTGGTTAGTAACACATTTAAAAAAAAAGAAGAAATCAAGAGAATTAAAAACATCATACCTCAACTACATAGCCCAGATCTCGCACATAATCTCGCTCTGTCTCCACTAATTCCTGTAAGACATAGCTACAGTGGAAGGAAAAAGGTGAACACATATTAAAAAATGAAACAGATTTTTCAAGAGGATTAATGGCATACAACTTTTTAGACATTTGCAGTCACATATGTTTGATAGGCAGAACTGAAATGGAAGAATTAATGTACCTTGGTTCTTAGCAAGATAATACTTTGACTTTGAAACTGGACAAGGCTCGCTTCTGCTTATGTAAAGTCAGATGTTTTCTTAAATGTGACATTAAAACTAAACATTTAACTATTGTTTAAAATAAAATGCTATTATGTCTCTGGTCTGGAGACTCTTAGCTATATGGACAGTTATTTCTACACACAAGTTTAAAAAATTTGAAACCAGGCATGTTTTTATTCTACCATGGTAACAGTTTACTACTACATAGAGAAATTAACCATGGGTTGGAATAGAATGAGGGGAATGGCCATTTTTTGAAGCCTAATAGACCTCTGGACATTTAAAGATCAGCATCTTCCCAAATAAATGAGAGGGACATGTAGCAGAAGTTAAACACAGATATGACTAGAATTAAAAATAACAGATTGAATGTCGCAGAGAAATGTGACCACACGCTTGACATCTAATCCAAGTCCTCCCACTTTCAGACTAACAGCTTCTGCTGCCAGTTCAAAATAAGCATTGTTTAAAAAAAAAAAAAAAGAAAAAAGAAAAAAAAAGAAAAATTGTAAAAAAATTGGTCTTACTGTCGTCTTTTTAAGGAGCTGGATTTCCTTTCCTCCATCTCATCTATGGGTGATGAGGAGGATAGAAGGGAATTATCTGAAGGGTTGAATGATGGACTGCTGCTGTCACCTTGATCTACCAACAAGGAACTTGGACGGTCCTCCAGAGCCTGAGAAGGTATTCAAGACAGTCAGCAACAGTGATTTATTTCTCCTTTATTCACAAGACACACTACAAGCAGCTGCATATAGCAATCTATGGGTGATCAATTACTTTAATGTATCTTGGCAAAGCAAGTCACAAGCCTCTAGGAAACCAGCCAACAACATGGCTTTCCATGATAACTGAGCCTTTGAAGCACATCTGAGAAGCACATTTGAGACGACAGTCTTTCTTTCCTTCACAGGAAAATAAAGGAGCTGAATTGGTTTGAGCAGCAATGGCTAAAAGTTGGACTATCCTGCTCAGGATGTAAGTACATCTATGGTGGGAGCAACACAAATGTGTCCTCATGGCCAGGGATTCAGTTATATTTGTCATATTTGACTTCAAGCATATACAAATTACTTTCAACACCAAATAGGACATCTTTAAGGGAGATTCTTATGATGTTACATTTTTAACACAATAGAAGTAGCATTCCTTTGTCAGACATTTTAGTTATCTTAATAACTAGCCAAAATAGTGTCTCAGTGAAGAAAATAATGACTTCTACACTACCAATGTTGCTTTTGAGCTTGTTCAGATCCCAGAAAAGAGTCCATGTATCCTCTGCGAGATACACTATCTCCCTTTCAGGGACTCCACAGGCTTCTGTTCACATAAAAGATGAAGAAGCAATGGGAGAAATAATACGAACTTCTTCTATGAAGTATTCATCGGATTTCTTTAATTCAAGCCCATAATCTTGGATCAAGCTACAGCTATGTATCACATTTTCCTTGCATGTGATACAGCCTTAATGCAAGACATATTTACTTCACCAGGGTGGGGTTCAGCTGTAATTTTTTTTCTTTCCCCACAAAAAGTAAAAACCAATAATGATATGACTTGCCCAAAACCCAGGGGAAGCTGACCCTTGGCTAAAACTGTGAAATGAGAACATCTCCCCCAAGGACTATATGCATGGATCATTAAGTTATATCCACTGCTAGGCAGCCTGAAAGACACATGGACTACTAAACTTTCCATTTACAAAAGACTGTGTTGAATTTTCCCACAGATTACTTCTTATTCACCCTTCTGGTGTAAGAGAAGTAAAAAGCAAACTGAATACCAAAGAGAGTACAGTAATTATTTTATGCAGTAATGTAATTCTTTCTGAATGAGAAAACAGAAAATAAGATTTGTTATTCTGAAACTAAAAGCTTCTTAAATTTAAAATGAACCTGGAAAATACCAAACTCTGATAACATGGGGCTGACATGCTGCGATTCTTTGTAGTTTTCACAAGGGCACTTCCTGTTGAGCCTAACAGGGGCTATGCTGCAAAAGCTGGATTTAAAGGTTTTGAGGAAATCCAGAATTGCTGAGGGACTTCTTGAGGCCATATAGTCCAATCTCAAACAGGGTCAGCTAGAGAAGTTTTTCCCAGACTGGGTCAAGCTGGATTTGATTACAAAGGGCCTTCCTGGAATTATGCATATAATGAGAATCTTCAGAACCATGGAAACTTTAAAACACAGAAACCTAAAAAAGCTGACACAAATTCCACCTAATAAATTTGTTAGCAAGGATGGAGGCACTGACATGCAAAATGATCCCTTTACTCTTTTACTTATTTCTTCATTACCATGTTGCCTAAAGAGCAACCAGATAACATAAATGTTTCTCCTGTTAGGGTTACCTGCTTTACTGCTGACTCTCATCAGATTTGCAATAAATTTAGTTTCAGGGATTCTTCTCATAAAAGTGTATTCGCCTAAGACTCTGGGTCTTTGCATTCATTCTACTAATAGGACATTTTCTTTTTGCTAACAGGACATACTTAGTAATTTTCTGGCATCTCCTCTCTCCCTCTCATTTACTGCTTTTTGCTCCTCTACATAGCCATTTACCTATTCAGTAAATGCTTTTACAAACGAGTGTGTACAAAATGACCCCATACGTCAACCCACAAAGTGACTTTTGAAATAAGACTGCAAATTTTAGGAGTCAATGTAAAACATGAAGGTCTTCTTTAAATAGCAGGCTGGGGCTTGAAGACACAACTTCTTTAGACACATGCACCTGGCTGGTCAGTCTCACCATTTTACTTTTGACGAGCTCCTCGATTGCACTGACAAGTTCTGCAGCACTGGGCGTCTCGGAGCTGGTCGGCCGCACCAACAGTCGAGAAGATGTCTGTGCAATGACACAAAGCAAGGAGAATCCCAGAGTTAGCCTGGTACTTGCTCAAGGATCAAGAGACTTCCTTCACTTCTGTCAGAAAAAGGTACCTAACAGGTACTGTCAGTGTCACACAACATTAAGATCATCCCTTCCAACTCGAGCAACTGGAGTTAGAAGTTACAAGTAAACCCCACAGAAGTTAAATGCTGGGATAAAAATTCCTGTTCCTAGATGCAATAGAAGTCAAGGATATATAGGTATAGGTGCTGATAATTCCTGACAAATAGCTATGAAAATTTCCTGAGCTGACCCAATGGACAACAGTTTGTTAACCTATTTTACTGCTGCTTAAACAAAGCAACAACTGCAGAGCAGTAAGAGAAATCAAGAAGACTTGAAATAAAGGAGGAAGCATTATTATGTTAAGAAAAAATACACCAGTAACTCAGGGGCATTTACTTTTCTAAAGGAGCTGGGGTATATTGCCCAGATTCAGATGGGAAATTGAGCTCACCATTCCTTGTGCCATCCATTTTTCCCAATGGTATGTGTAGAGCACAGAAGATCTCTGGCCTCATAAGCTACAAAATGCCAGTTTATAGATACAACTGAAGGTAAAAGGTGTTCACAGTAAAGGATTCTGGGAGAAGGCCAATAAATTCAGCCTCAGTAATTTGCAAACAGAGTTGTTTGCATATTACATTTATCATTTAGTAACTGGAAAGTGGAAACAGGGTGTAATATGAACTGTACTTCATATTACAAACAGCACAGTGAACATCATGCAGCACAGGGCAAGCTGTCCTGCAAACGTTTCCAACAAACTGGACAAAGAAACAGCACGAATAGTGACTCAACACAAGAGGTTCTGCTCAAATCAAGCAGGGGTGTAACAAGACTCCCCATAAGTAAATACAAAAAAAAAAAAAAAAAGAAAGAATACACAGATTTTAGGTAGTTTGCCTTGTATTTGCCTTATTTGGAAAGGATAATGGGCTGGGTAAGCAAATGAAATACAGATAACTTTAAACGGAAAGATACGGGAACTGAGCCAAAGCGGAGACAGAACACAAGTCAACATAATGCTGCATCAGAGTTTACAAAAAGAGAAAACAAAAAGCGAAAATAATTAGTTTCATATTAACACAACTGATCTTGAAATTTTTATTACTGTTTATCCAAGAATTAAATGCAAACAACTTGTAAACTGCCACCAAATGCAAATCCATGACGTGCGCAATGATTCTGCTGGATGGAAGAATGCATACAGTGTGCAGATGAGCTCTTAAGGGAGAAAATGGTTCTGCTATTTAGTGCTCTTAGACAAATCAGCATGGCCTAGCACATGGTGTTCGCATGCACACCGAAAACTGAGCAATCCCACAGCTGGCCTGTCTTTTAGGCAATTTACATGCTCCTGACATCTGACTGTAGACCAGGTTTTCCAAAGATGTTACTGTATGTGAGTTTTCACTTTGGATGCGGAACTCAGCTTAGTCTTACAAAACATTGTCAGTGTTGGAATCAGGTTCTGGTTATGGTCTCTTTTATTTCTCTGTTGGGGAATATGGGATGTGAGGCAAAACTTCGGACTGTGATTTCCAGGGCCTGTGGTTATAGCACATATTATCTGAAAAAGGAGGAGCTGCACAGATAAAACTCCTCGCTGACTTTCCTGATGATGTACTCTGGGAGCAGAATACACCCCTTGCCCAGAGAAGAAGGGAAAACTAGAGGGAGCAACTGAGCTCAGGCAGGTATGAGATGCTGCTGAGGGCCCACAGCGAGCTGGGAAGGGAAGGAGAAACCCAGCAAACAGGGAGTTTCCAGCACTGAGCAGGAGCTCCGGAGAGGAAGAAATGCTTGCAGGGAGGCACAGCTGAATGCCAAGTCTCTGAGGTCACAAAAAGGAGGAGACATTCCTTGGGATCCAGAGTAGCTGAGCAACCCAAGAAACCACCCGGCACGGCAGGAATGTGAAGAAGGACTCCACCCAGAAGGGAGACAACTGGGAACTTGTTTGCAAGCCTTTTATTAATCAGTAACTCTATCAATAGAGCCAACTACCTTCTCCTGGTTAAAACTTTGCTCTGGCTTCTCATTTCTGTGTTCCAATAAAGCATTTACTTCAGGTTCTAGAAGTTGGTGGTGTGTGGACTTGAGGGAGGCACACAAAACCTCCCAGGATGCCCCATGAGGGGACCTTTTGCTTCCCACCATGAAGGACAAATATTGCATAATAACAACACATCACAGAAGAATCATTATTTACATGCTTTAAAAAATTACGGTATAATATTAACTTTACCAAATTTTAACTTCTCTGAAGTCTTCTCTACATGTAGTTTCAGCTACTTTAAAAACTGTTCCAACATGTTTTTACTGTGGGTGCATGTTAACCTTTTAAGAAGTTGTGCCGGTTTTGGCTGGGCTAGAGTTAATTTTCCTTCACAGTGGCTGGTATGGGGCAGCATTTTGGATTTGTGCTAAAAAAAGTGTTGATAATGTAGAGATGTTTTTGTTGCTGCTGAGCAGGGCTTACACAGAGCCAAGGCCTTTTCTGCTTTTGGTGCTGCCCTTCTGGTGAGGAAGTTGGGGGTGCTTGGGAGGTTGGGTGGAGACACAGCCAGGAGAGGTGACCTAAACTGCCCAGAGAGATATTCCAGACCATGGGACATCATGCTCAGTGCATAGAGTGGAGGGAAGGAGGAGGAAGGGGGGGAGATTTGGAGTGATGGCACTTGTCTTCTCAAGTCACCGTTACACGTGATGGGCCCTGCTCTCCTGGAGATGGCTGAACACCTGCCTGACCATGGGAAGCAGTGAATCAATTCCTTGTTTTGCTTTACTTGTGAGCATGGTTTCCTGCTTAATCTCAATCCACAAGTTTTCTATCTTTTACTGGACCCATTCTCTCCGTGATCCCACTGGTGGGGGAGTAAGCAAGCAGCTGTGTGGTATTTGGTGGCTGCCTGGGGTTAAACAACAACTGAAGTGACAATAAAATTTACTGGAGATGGAAAGCTACTCAAAGCTGCTCTTACTCTACTGTGGTAAGGGTCTGACTTTGCACCAGAAACACACAAGTAAGCAGACACTACTTTGCAAGCATATCCCTTCACATATATATATATAGAGATAGATAGATAGTGTTCTTGCCATGTAAGGAAGTCTATAATGAAATTAATTTTTCTCTGGAGAACTTTTTATAATATTTGTACACCAATTGTTTTCTGTCACTAAAGGAACATGCAAATATGGCAGCTCATCAGCAGGAGCTTAAACATATTTTCACCAACATTACTTTCATCTTATTCCTAAATCTAAAACTGAGATTATTCTAGCAAGAAAACATTCTCTCAGGTCTGAAGGATGGCCTATTTTTGCTTGTTTTGTTTCAGGAATATTTCCCAGTATATTAACTCTTCAACTCATATGTTACACTTTGTCAATTCAGAAAACCTATAGGAATTGAATACACATAGAGCATAAGAACCAGCAATTTTGATCCTACAAATGACAGCTTCAGGGATGAGTGAGATTCCCACTGAAAGGCAGTGCTTTAAAAACGAAAGAAAAAAAAAAGATCCACTAAAGTTATGAATAACATCTGCACCACTAAGATCAGAGAGCAAGCAGTCACAAAATTCACTAACAATATTCAGTGCTGTAGATTAAAAAGGTTAAAAATTTTAAGGAGCAAAATAGCAAGAAAACAATAATGTGCATATTTGCTGCACAAGTCCAGATTATTTCCATTCTAAACACCTCTATTTCCAGACTTGATCCTTGTCCCCTAAATGTCTGATCCAGGTTCAAAATTGAAATAAACCCTCTCAACATATGAACATCATAACATTAAAGAAAAACAGATCATATGCAAGTAAGATGTTCTTCATGTAGTTACTACCTACATCGACAGTTTCATTACCAGTGCGAAATTTTTACCCTCAATTTTAATGTGCCTTTGTTTGTAAAAAAACAGATGAATTATGTGCTCGTTTCGGCTGGGATAGAGTTAAATTTCTTCCCAGTAGCTGGTCTGGGGCCATGTTTTGAATTTGTGCTGGAAACAGTGTTGATAACTCAGGGGTGTTTTAGCTATTGAGGAGGAGAGCTCACACAGCATTAAGGCCTTTTTGTTTCTCCTCCCGCCCCACCAGTGATGAGAACGGGGGGGCACAAAGAGTTGGGAAGGGACACAGTCAGGACAGCTGACCCCAAGTGACCAAAGGGATATTCCAGACCATATAGCATCATCCTCAGCATATAAAGCCGGGGGAAGAAAAAGGAAGGGGGGCAACATTTGGAATGATGGTGTTTATCTTCCCAAGTCACCTCTACACATGATGGAGCCCTGCTCTCCTGGGGAGGGCTGAACGCCTGCCTGTCTATGCGAGGTGGTGAATGAACTCCTTGTACTGCTTTGCTTGTGTGCACGGCTTTTGCTTTACCTATTAAACTGTCTTTATTTCAACCCAAGAGTTTTTTTTCACTCTTCCCTTTCTGATTCTCACGGGGACAGTGGAACAGTGACTGTGTGGGGCCTAGTTGCTGGCTGGGATTAAACCATGAGAATTATTACCCTTATTTGGTAATTCCTTTCTCTTAGGCATCCCCCCCTTTCCTCCCACCCCCAAACCCAACCAAAACCAAGAATAACAAAAGGTATGATTATAAAACAATTAGACTCTAATCACTAAATATGGCATCAGCCAAAGTGATGTAAATCATCCTGTGAGCACACAAAGTAGCCCATTTCCACATTAAAAGTGCTCACTCGTGCTTTGAAAATAGAGAAGCTTTTAATTCATGCTCTTTTCACAGAACACCCTTTTAATGTTGTCTAAAGTGAAATGACGATTACTTCCATCTACCATAAAGCTGTAAAATGTACATTTTGGGGATCTTTGGAAGCAGAAGAAAAAATCTGTGCAAACAGAGGTTATCACCCCGTGAAGCCTCCCCCTTGTCCTGCTCCTACCTTGTCATCCTGCGAGTCGGGCTGGAGAAGACTGTGTTGCTGAATCGCCATGGGAGGAGGGAGCGGCACAGCATCTGCTCCCTCTTCGCCTTCCTCCTCTCCGCAGCTCTGCATGCCTGAAGAGGATGACTTGGAGAGAGTGCCACTGCTCAGCCCCTCGTTCCGACCTCTCTGTAAATAACATAAAGATGTTCAAGCTCTGTTATCTCAACAGCATGAAGCTTGTTACCACATGCTTGTTTTAAGCCTGTTCTGTAGTTTCAGCCCTCTCCCAACAAGCCAAGATGCTACAAACACTCCTTAGCAGAGGGGGAAAATGCAGATGCCAAAGTCAGTTTTCAATGTCTGGTAAATGAAAAAGAATTCAGATACTAAGAAAAAAACATTCAGCTGAAATTTATTACAGGAAAGTGTTATCAAAGCCATGCTTGCTTCGTTCTGCAATGAGAAATCTCTCTCTCTGAAATATGTATCTTGCTATGTATCCCAGCAAGACTTCTAGAGGACATAAAAACTCCCTATTACAACATGAAGTATTTTGTCAATTATCCTTTCTGGCCCCCACAAGGAACTATGATTTCAAGTACTCAAAGTTTAATGTACTGATCTCACAGGATATTTTATCTACCTTTACAGGAAAAGAGCATAGACGATTATTGCTTTTTCCTGACTTTAAGGCACTGGCTTTAGATTTTTCCCATCACTCACAGAACTGCAGAATAACCGATACTTTCAAAACAGTGCTACAACTGCAGCACAGAGGGTCTCTTTCTACAGCCTGACATTCAAGGTCAGAGGCCAGTATCCATTGCTAAACAACATCTCTCAATTCATCATGCTGCCAAATCTTAAGTCTTTCCTTTCCCAACACTTACTGTGGAACTTCACTAGTGTTCCAAGCTTATAGAAAAATATGCTGGGAGGAAGAAAAGAAGAAAAAGCAGCAATTAATAAAGAAATTGGGCAACTAAGACCACTTTTCTGTATGGTAAGTACCAAAACCAATAGTCAGAGCCAAACTAATAAAAGGGAATAGCATACACCCAGCTGTGCCCTTGGAAGCAGTAACACGACATTCATTTCAGCCTGAACCACAGGTTTGTAATGGAGAATTTGGCTCTTGTCTGCACCTAACTGGAGGCCAGCTTTGCTCATACAGGACTTCCAGACTTTGAAGGAGAGGCACAGGTTTGTGGGAAGAAGGGAAGTCCTCAGTAGACGCCCTTGGTGGCAAAATTTAGAACAGTTCACAACTTCCTCCTCTGCAGTGAAAACTGCCATGCATTTTATTTGACTGCTGGTAATCGGCCTGCATTGAAGAGCCAGCAACTCTTCTGTGCTCTGACTCTCGTGCAAGGCGCAATGAGAGCTTTAAGCAGTTAAGCAGCTCTCCCTACACTTTCCCTGATCCATCAACAAGAAAAGCAAAGGAAATACAACATGACCTGATTATTCCTAGACCTTGAAGCATCTTTACTCACAAAGCCACTTTCTGAATTAGCCTAAGAGAGTAAAGTCAAAAGACAACATTTTATTATCCCATCTCTCTTTTTAAATTATAGGCACTTCACAGAGCTTCACCAACACTCTCAAAGCAGAGGGCACAAACTGTCCCTGGCACGGTACTGACGCAGAGTATAGCAGTCAAGGACGAGCACAGGGCACATAACACTTTGCTCCACTGCTGGACAGTCGGTTGAGGAGACAACCTTCACCTGACAACATTTAGTTCTTTGAAAAACATACAAGCAAGTCTCGGGAAGCTGTCTTGAGCATTTACCTCTTCAACAGTTTCATCTTGTGGGGTCGCTGCACTGTCATCGGAGTCCTTCTGAGAGCCGGCATCGGCACTTTTACGAACCTCTCTGCTCTTCTTATGCTTGTGGGCCAGTTTTTTGACGTGCCCATCTGCTTTCCCACTGCTGAGACGCCTCACAGGACTGGTGAGCCATTTCCTCAACGTGTTGCCAGGGCGCTTGGGGCCCGGGGAGCTCTGAGCACCGATCATGTGGGGCTGAAGGGATGTTACAGAAGCTGGAGGACTGGCATCATTGCTGGAGACCGAAAGGGAGTCTGGAAAAGAGAACAAGGGGAGCATCTTAAAGCTGAAGCACCAGCAAGTGAGAAACAAGGCAAATGGACATATGTAATAATGGACATCAAACTGAATTTATGGAGAAATCAATGAGATTATTTTGAGGTAACCTGGCCTTTAATGACACAACTATCAGTGCTCATGCTGCACACAGCTGTCCACGCATAAGCACCACTGATGTGCTTAGAACAGTCAAGCTTTATTAAGTTGTTCCTGCCTCAACTATAATTCATACTTCCCACTGCTGATACTTATTTGATAGTGAATTATACTTTCCATATGTCATGTAACTTTATGGAAGGATATGCTTGTTTTATCTTTTAATGTTTACTGCTTTGAGCAAAGACATGAAGGGTAACAATAATTGCCTCAATGAGATAAGCAAATCATTTTTCAAACACCAAATTTAATTACAAATGCTCCAATTACTTTCATTATTTATATATCTCCCCTACCCTTGGGATAGAGCGAAGAAGAAAACAGAAGACAGTTAAATGTCTGTCTTTTGCTTAAATTTTCTCAGAGTTTTGGCTTTGTTTTTTTTGTTTTTTAAAAAGGCACAAAGCAATGTTTAAAAGCCCACTTGCTAAAATCTCAGGATCAGCACTGGTTCTCAGCATGACATGTTTGAAGTTCTGTAATGAAACAAACGATACACTTTTCTCAAGCCACAGTTAAATGTGCATGAGGTCAAAAACACTTTCCCACCAAGGTTCCTGTCACTTGATCAGGACTGTATACTTATGATGAACACCCACTGGTTAGCTATTGTGAGACTAGATTTCTTTTTCTCCCCATGCAGCACAATGCTGTTTCCCCCACCAATCCTCTTTTCCTAAAAATATACTTTTTGGGGGGGTTAAGCTGAGGGCTGGAAACATTCTTGTAACACCACTCCTATAAATACTATCTACCACTAGGGTATTAGCAAGACTATCCTAGGCTGTCAAATATGGGGTTTTTTCCCCCTGTGTGTGCACTTTTGCAGACAGTTTACATAAGGATGACATAAATAATGTTTTGTTGAATGTTTCTACTGCTGGGAGTTAAATGCAGTGCTTGTGATCCCTCTTGAAGCTTGACACAGATGTTCAGGTCACCTCTTCTGGCAGCTTTTCCCTAAGAGGTGTATTGCCAGTCTGACCAGAGATAGTTTGAATTTTGTGGAATAATATGGTCACATTGATGTAGCAATACACTTCATCATAAACATCCAAATGCTTGGATGCACACACAAGTATGTGAGGCTGTTCCGTTTCCATGGAGCACTAAGTGCAAATGGTGGTTTAGAAAGGAGATGGGGAAAGAGAAAAAATGTGGATACAAGAAGTTAGGACTTTTTATTTTTCCTTCACTGTTCAATCTGTTTCACAAAGGGCACCCTTTCCTTGGAATCCAAAATGTGATCTGTCATGCTGTTTATGAAAATGTTTCTCTGTTCCAATAAAACCCCTGGCATGCCACCATTAAGATACATCAGCTCTGATGCCAAGAACATTTGTAGCTTAATACTGTATGAACACACACATCATAATTGCTGTTAACTACCACTTTCATCATGTTTCCACAAAGCTGAAGATGAACAAACATTATAAAGCATACTTTCAGTGTAACAAGCTAGCTGCTAACCAAGCTAGCTTTAAATCAAGTCACATCTGCAGAATTCTCTTCCAGCAACAGCTGTAGCTGTTGTGCACATAGGTAAGGAGAGTTCACATGATGCCATTAACCTGGCTTCAAGGCTCGAAGTAATGGGTACTAGCAAAAGAGCAGACGCAGAGCACTAGCTGTCTTTGTCTCTAAATCTTGGGAGAGCAGTGATAAGAACTGCTACATTATTTTCTTGCTAAAGTGGAAAGCATAAGGAAGAAATTAATTATCTATAACAATGGTTTTCAACTTGCAATCTGAGTATCCCTCAAGGCACCAGGATTACTGCTTAAGGGTTCTCAGCACATATGCAAGAAAAGCAAGCCTACTAGCCATCAGCATCCACATCACGACAGATTTTTGATTTTATTAAAAAACCCCCCCGACCTGCTTATTAAAAAAATTCCAAACAAAACTTGCAACCGTCTGCAAGCTCTCCACAGGAATCCAAACAGTCTCCTATTAAACCTCTGTAAGAATTTAGTTTGACTGCTCTTTCACCAAACTTATCTTTACCTTTATTGTATCATGCATTTTAATTATTATCAGATGCCTTATTTCAGAAACCACAGCAAACATCAGCTGATAGGTATTTCAATAAATAACCTTCTGCTACTTCGCTCGCAGACTATAGAAAATGAAAAAATGTGGTGGAGTTCTTGTAAATAAGTTCCTTAAAGCCCAAACTAAATGCCTTGTTTTCAAGACTCCCAAGCTTGAAGATGTTATAACTACTCAGCCAAGTTTTTCTTTCTCTTGTATATATTTTTCCTCTCAATAACAGTTCATACAAGGTTCCTTCCAAGCAAATAAAATACAGAACATTCACTCGTTTACATAAGAAAAAAAAATTAGGCCTTCGAAGAAGTTCACCATGTACTGTTTTGTATTTTTATATCTGTTGCATTTTTTCCTTTACATTTACTCCTTTCTAACAAAAAGGCAGCATGGTGCTGCAGTAACTGATTGCATAAGGTTGACTTTTACAGAAACACGCCTATTCCTAAGCATGTAACATGCCTGCAGTTAATAAATCCCTTCTTCTTTTTATAAAGTGTGTTCCACCTCCTCAAATTTTCACACATCCTTTTGACAATCTACACTTAGCAACTACCGAATTTCTCATAAAACCAAGCAGTACAGGACAGAGACCTTGAAACTGTGGAAGACAAGTATTTTTGTCTGACTGTACTTTTGTTGTACCACTCCTAACTCTTAACCCAAGTCAGCCAAGAGTTTGTGGGCAGGATGAGGGAAAAGAGCACGGAGAAATACGTACACTCTGCTCAAGTGGAGAGGATCTAAGAGACAAAACAATGTAAGCCAGACATGTTCCGCAGCACATATTTTAGCCATATCCTCCCACACAACATTAGTTTTCATTTGGCATGCAGTATGTAACTGCTTCTTATCTTCTCTTCTGCATGACTTAATATTAAATACTTACTGAAGTATTATTAGGGCTTCAGGGAATCATAAAAGCGGACATAATGTAAGCAGTACACCAAAATGATAGCACTGTTCCTCTTTGCTCTTTAAAGCTTGAAATCACCCGGAGAGAAGGAAAATCACAAAGGTTGGGGACCTCTGGAGATCAGCCAGACCATGCCTGCTTCAGGGTGTACCAGGTTGCATCCAGGCAGGTTTTAAGTATCTCCCAAGAAGGAGACTCCAAAACCTTTCTGGGCAAACTGTTTCAGTGCTCTGCCACCCTCACAGTAAAGCAGCTCTTCCTCATATTCAAATGGACCTTCCGATGTTTCAGTTTGTGCCTGTTGTCCCCTGTCCTGTCACTGGACACTGAAAACAGCCTGGCCCCATCTTCTTGAAACCTGCCCTTAAGATACTTGCATTCATTGATAACACCTCCTTTTAAAATAAGTATGCTGCATTGCTATAAAAGCATCAGCCTAAAGATCAAATTTTATTAAATACAGCATTAAAAAAATAAAGAGATTTAAAATCACCAGTGTTAACCTGAAAAGAATACCAACCCAGTAGGCCTCTTCAGAGAGCAGATCTGACTTTTAGCCCCTCCTTAAATTTGCAGAAACATCTCTAAAACCTCATAGCTGAGTTAACACTCACTATAAATATTCCATGCCAGTGTTTTTCTAGTGAGACCCTTTACCATCTATTTTCCTATCCCATCCCAGCCAACAGGCACCCAGATTTTCCACTTACTTACTCCCATCTGTTTCCTCAAGACCCCAGTAACAATACTAAAGCAGTCATGTACAAAACCTAGGTACCCATGTTCATATATTTATGTAGAGGCATTGCCAGATCGAAGCATTAGGGAATATCAATATCCAATAGAGGCATTTTCAAGAGCACAGAAAGACCTTTCACCTTCACTGTGAGAAGAGCCCCATGGGAGTGTCTCATTTCTCCCTGCCCCATCTCTATATCCTAATTCTATCTATATAATTAGGGACACAGACTTGGTTTGATTGATTACCATGCTTGGGATTGTTTACACTAAATCAGCTTTGCTTCCTTTACGACTACATAGAAAATTGTTTTTCGAGGGTTGCTGAAGAATATTTCATCACTAAGACACACTAAGAGGAAAAAAAGGAGTGTTCAAAATTAAACCGAGAACATGGAATTTTAAAACCAAAACAGATGGAATAAATTTGGGGTATGCTAACCCCAAATGTGTTTCAAGTACAGTAAACTTTCTAGTGAGAATCAGATTCTCCTTTAGAAAAAGATAAATGAAACAGATGGACATCTTGGAGAGAAGAAAAACCCAACACACATATAGTGATCACAAAGAGCAACACCAACCCAACAAGAAACCATCAAATTTAATAAAACCACTACTTGTTTAAGTAGAGAAAGTTTTGCAATTCAATAAAATACTTTAAAAAACCTAACGGATGGGCTTTGTTGTATAATTCATAGCCACAATAAGAAAAGGAGGCATTTAACTGCCATTTCCCTGAAAGTAAAAACCACATATGTTGCTCTGGTGGTGAGGTCAGAGAGTTCACTCAGAGTCCATAAATATATTTTTGAAGCTAAAGGGCAGGCAGCATGGGTTCTGACCCCCTCAAACTAGAAGATAAAGTTACCTCCAACAGACAGGCAAATTTCTGAAACTGGAAGGGAAATGGGAATTCTCATTCTACTCCCAGCTTTCTTAACACTAGAAACATGCACATCTGTGATTAATAAACTGTTTTTTTCCCTAAAAAATAAATCAGCCATGTTAAGCTAGTTGATGACTTGAAAGACTCTGCCTCATATTAACTATTTCCATATTGCTGTTTTTCGAGTTTTATTGCAAGAGGCTACAGAAACCCTGACTCCTTTATCTAGGGAATCAAACTGAATCTGCTTGATGCTTGCTCTGCACCTCTAAACACAAAATGCTCCAAAATCAAAAAGAAGAACATTTCACAGTCTCTGGGACTGTTAAACAGTGATAGGGCAAAGACTGAAGAGTAGAGCAAAGCAAACTTAGTAACCCTGATTGCTGTGTCACTCTGCCACTGCAGATCTGCCATCCACCATGGACTTCAGGGAACAAAAACTCAACCAGCCAACCAACCAACAAACAAAAGCCCAGACAACACATCAGGAGAAATTAACCAGCTGATCAATAAGATCTGATGCAGGTACATTACGAGTGTTTGAGGAAAAGGGCTGTTTGTTGGTTCAAAACACAGAGAGCACAATCTACAGCAATGCACTTTCAGGTTTAATACGTGAGGTGGAGTTGACAAGCATTTAATGACAAAAGTACATCAAAGCCCACCTGCATACACAGTGATCATTTGCTATTACAGGAGATGGAGAAGGCATGAAAAAAAGAGTGGAAGGATTATTTTAGTCATGGACACGTGCAGCTTCAGCCTGGGATCGGCTGCGGAGGTAGGAGGTTACCAATCTGCCATGTACAAGACCATTCAAAAAACTTTGTATGTGTCAGGAATTTTATTTCTCTCCTGCTAGGTATCCTCTTAAAAATATCCTCGTTTGTTTTTTGTAAACTGGTACTAGAATATACATCAAAAGGCATTAGATGTGTTTCAACTTTCAAAAAACTATCATAATAGCAGTTCATTTAAAGACAATGCAGCTTAAGCATTTTCAGGCTTGCAAATGGGGCATTTCCACCATACCCTCTGGAAAGCACAAATTTCACTTGTGAGGTAGAGTGATATACCTCTCATAAAATTAGTTTCTTAAAAAAAAAAAGAAAAGAAATCACAAAATGCAGAAGGCTAGTACTCAATACATAAGAGAAAATCCCTCAGTCACGTTTGCGTCTAGAGTAGAACAAACAGAACCTTCATGTCTAGTCAGCAAAATTTTCTTGTCATTTATTTCAAGTTATGCACTATGCCAAAATACCAGTTAGCAATCTTTTCAGTATGTGAATAGACAAAGAGTTCAACTCCTTAGCACATCTTCTCTGATTAATAAATTATCTGTATTAATTTTGACTGATACAGGCCCTAGTCCAGAGCACTTAGATTTACGTGTATGTAATAATTACATCTTCCACATCATCAAAAGCTGATAATGTTAACATCAGATAGACTGGAATTCTAAGCTTGAGGCTTGATAGTCTTCAGCTTCTCTTAATGAGATACTAAACTGCCCAACAAGCAATTAAAAAGAAACTCCAACTCTGCCCCCAAGACTGTCATCTTAATCACTTCCAAAGGTTTTTCTAATATTGAGAAAAGTCATTCAACAGACATATTTGCAACTGCACTAGAGAAAGGAATGAAGAAAACCTATGAGTAAGAGCAAAAAAATACACTGTTCATTTTAATTAAAAAATCAGTGGCATGGGCCTGAAAGGTTCAATACACTTACATTATAGTTATGTTATCACTATTTTTTTCTTAGAATCTTCTCCTGCCTTCCTACCCCATAAATTCAAAACCAAGTTTTTGTAAACCAAGGTTTTGCATTTAAGCTTTTAACTAGTTTCACACTCATTACAGAGTGTACACAGAGCTGCAAATACAACTGCTATCTGTGAGGTAAACACCATTAAAATTCAGATGGGGAAAAAACCCTCCTCTTAGAACTGCTGGACAACTTTGCATCCACACTTGTGTTTTTGTTTCTGGGGGTTTTTAAGCAGGAAGAAGGCATGATATTGTGCCAGAAAAAAAACTTCCCAGGTTAACAAAAGTAGTTCTGTTTGTGCTGCCTGGAATTCAGACTACAGGGATATAACACCTCAAATCTAAATCTTGTATACTGCTACAAGCACAAGGCAGCACTACAGAAAGGGAGAGTGGACTTCATGGGGCATTTTATTCTTTGCAATAAGCTGTTATTCTTTCCTATTTCTGGAGAGAAATACATTTTGTGTCACAAGTAGGAAGTATTAAGACTTAGACTGCTGAAGTTTAGTTTCACAGTTTGTGAAAACCACAAGCTTTTAATAGATTAAATCTCAGCTTCCCTGTATGCAGCTTACATTTTAATAGGCAGTGTCTGGATTTCAACTCTATTCTTTTGGCCACCTGTTTGTTCAGATTTAAAGACAGCTACATCCATGTGTCTGGCAGGATATGCCAAGGACAGATTTATGTAATTTAGCACTGTTTCTCAGTCAAGTCCTCACTCTATGTCAGTGTACTGAGCCATCCCCTTTACAGATCAAAGCAAGTGGCCTGATTATTTTAATATGATTGTCTCCCACTGGAAGGGAGGGTGCATTTCCCCTAACCACTAACTGCACAGGCACTTGCATGCTTTTATGTAAGAGCTAACCAACAGAAACATGTTCTAATTTTCACGCAAAGTTTTCTCCTCTTTGTGCACAAGCTCCATTGAGTTCCCTCAGGCCAGCTGGGGCCATCATCCAGTTATTTACTTCTTGCACTTCACCTGTGCCTCCCCTTACAGGACACCATTTTACATCACTGTGTTTTACATCACAGAAGATTATTTGCTCTGTAGACCTACAATAGGCAAGATTTTCAGTGACAGATTTAAGTTACATACTAACAGCTCCCTCACAGGGGCTGGCACATACCATGTAATATAAGAATATTAAGGTGACACCCTTCTTTCATTAAATAGTTGAGAAAGTTCTTCAGCGTAAACAGCGAAAGAAAATTAGAGAAATACTGCTTTTCTATAGTAGCAAGCAGGTTTTCCCACTGTATCAGTGTATTTTCCCTATTTTGCTCTAAATACAGTAGATTTTAAGATCAAATTTCTTGAAGTTCCATAAAGACTCAATTACATTACTCTTTTTCAAAGCACGGGCATTTTTGAGCTTTAGTACAGACACAAAATATTTTAAGCTGTCTGTATATGCTACTTTAGCTAGATGCCTAGTGTCAGGTATATATCCAGCTGCTACAGGATGACCAAATCAGAAGATCAGATGAAGGCAAGGCCCAACCACTCCTCCCTCCAGAAGAACCGATGTAGCAGGAACGATTGTTCCAGGCGCAGGACTGCTGCCTCCTCAGCACCCTGAGCTGAGAGGAGCTGTGTACAGCTCTTGCCTGCTCCCCAGCACTGCTGCTGCTGGAGAGTGGAAGATCTCAGCACAGGAAGCCGTGGAGGGCACAAGACAGCTACTAAAGCAGTGGGAGCTGGCAGCACTCGCTCCTTTCCAACTGCTCCATGGCACAGCACTCCCTGCCTTTGACAAAACCACGCAACCACCCAGAGTGGAGAAGTGATGTCTGAGGCAAAGAATGGAAAAGAAGGAAAGAAGGAAGCTTTGGGCCTGGGCCTTGTAGGCAGCACTGGTGCTTAAAACACTAGGCAGAGTTTAGCTGAGTGCTGACAATCCATCGGCCTCGTGCTTGCCATGTGCAACCCGCTCCCAAGAGCCATGCTAAGCAATGCCAGTAGCAAAGATGCGGCTCTGCTCGTGGCAGAGAGCTGTATGCCACACACTACGAATGGGAACTATTCCTGACAAGATTTGTGATGAGCAGTTTCAGATTTTAATTGGGGCAACTGCACAATTAATTCTGCTCATCTGCTACTGAGCTGTAGGGGTTTTATCATCTGCTACTCTAATTTTTGCTGTAAAGTAAATTTTCGCTCAGAAACGGATAAAAATAAACTCCAGTCCTAGGAATACAGCTCTGAAGCAGCACAGCAGCTCATCTGATACGCTTTGTGCATCAGTCCAGAAGAGAAAGATTATCAACAGATATGAAACAAAAATGTCCGTATCAATACAGATAACAGGAGGAGACGGAAAAAGATGCATTCAGCAAGCCCTCAGCTCTGCTGAAAGCAGAAAAAGCTGTGGAGGAAGAGAGGGAGAGAAGCAAGTCTTCAGAAATTGCATGAGGAAGAACCATGATCTCAGATGTTATTTAAAGCAACACATGCCATGCTTCCCTGTGCAAAAGCTCAGTAATGCAGGGCATCCCAATGGAAGGAATTTATCCTACGCGGATTTTAAAACAGCCTCCACTACATCAAGAAAAAGGCTGTATACTGCTAAGATATTGCAAAAGCAAGTTTCAGCAAGTCTGATCTCAAAAGGAAATAGTGAGATACAGTTCTGCTGTACTGTTGAAATTGAGAATGTACACACGGATAGGGAGGAAATCAGCTTCCACCACTTTATGTAATCAATATAAACAAGTCCCACAATTATCAAGGCAAAAACTAATTCCACACGAAATCTGCAAAAACGCTGAGCAAAAAGTATTTTTTTTCCTTTTGTCCGGAAGTTTGAAAAAATTTGAGCAAGCATAACCTCTGCCACATATTTACAAACGTGCGACCCCTAGAAAATGAAAGTAGATGGATTTTATTCTCTCTCTAAATGCCTTAAAAAATTCCAACACACGAGAAAACCTCCAAAAATTCTCTAGTAAAACTGACAGAATATATGATGAGTCAGTCAACAAACACTTTAAAACATGAAGGGTAGATACTATAAATAATTTGCTAATCATACCTTCAAGTGTACTAGTAAAGTTTATAGAGACAGTACACAGTGTTAGTATTAAGTTACAAAAACAAATGAGCCTAAAGAAATAATGACTTTATCAAATTTCATTTGTTTTAAACCCTCTAGTTATTAGACTACTTGTACTAAAAAAATACTTGTTTCCTGTTCACCCACTGCAGTTACACATTAACTTAAATACACATAATAATCCAACAGCAGTTTTAACAGTCTTTTTCTTTTCCCTCCATCCTCTTGATTCAAAGCAGAAGAGCTCATTAGAACAACTAGCAATTGTTTGGAGCCACAGCTTTAGCAACAGCTGTACAAACACATCAATCTCAAGTTAGGAACTCTGCCATAAGCTTGATAATAATAATATACTCATACTGTTTAGCTTTGGGGCTATTACAATAACTTTGGTCATTTTCTCTTTCCAAATGTTATACTGTTGTAGCCCTCAAAAAATACATTGAGAAAGTAATTTAGGGAATTGGGAGCGAAGATGGAATGGCTAAAATAGTGAAAAAAATCGGTCCTCTAAAATTCCTATAGATAAAAATTGATGTTTCCTCCTTATCCAATTAATTGTATTAGTGATAAGAGATTCATTATACAATGATGTTTGCTCCTTACCCCATTAATTGATATTAGTGATAGAAATTCATTGTACAAACATTACTTTGCACTGTAAAATGTTGACCTTTTTGGCGCACACACTGCCTGGAGCCCTTGTGGCCATGCCGCTGCTTTCAGCCTCCCCACTGTGTAACGAGATGGCTGTAGGTGACGACAGACAACTTCCTCCGAGCGCAATCCCACCTCAATACCTACATTATCAAGAGCAGACTTGGATGACAGTGATTAGAAACTGAACTGGTTTTATATTTTTTGTCTTAAGATGGAAATGTAACCTGAGCAATACAATGAGAGCACATGTGATTTTAATAAAGGTCAGTCACACTGGAAATACAAGGGTTTTTTTAAACAGACTCACCATCAATGCTGACTAGCAGAGAGCTATTGAAAACCATAATGCCTATCTGCTGCAGAGATGCCTTTCCAGGATGAAGTATCTTAAGGGATTAGGAAAGGGGAAGATACTCCTCCACAAATTCATCAATTTTGAATATAGATTGCATTAAAAGGGGAAAGACAACTCCTTGGTATAGAGTATTTTAAAACAAGTATTTTTAAACTATAAATTAATGGAAGATGTGACATTTTATCTCGGTGTGCAATTCAAATACACTGAATACTAAAAACAGAATCATTGCCATGTTCGTTCACTTGATTACAGTCTCTTCAGGAATTACACATGTACTGCTTAATTTTCTTTGGCATGATCAAGGCTACACAAAAGGTACATTTACACAAAAAGCTACATTTTGTCATGCAACTTTTCCATTGTTTCTGTTTCCTTGAATTTTCCCAATAAAGCCTCAGAAGGAAGGTGATGCTGTGAACTGCCTTGTCCAGCCAGTCATCTAAATTCCAGTTCTTCACATCATTCCCCAGCATCCCATTTATCCCCAGCTCTTCCATCCATCCTAAGTGGCCACAGGAAAATGATGTGATAAGATCATGGGAGAGCATCCAAAACTGGTTTGGATGTAGGAAACAGAAGGGAAAAAAAAAATTAGACTTCTTTTGAAAGGCAATTACAAGGCAATAAACCAGTATTCTTATTACTTGCTTTAATTAGACACGAAGCAGAGGAAGGGAAGGAAATCTGTAATAATTTCTACAAAACAGTAATTACTGCTTTTTCAAGTTACAGACTCAACTGTAGGCCTAAATTTAGGGGCAAATAGGTTATCTGGTAGAAACAAGACATGAAATTTAATTAGCTTCTCGTTATTTTTCTATTGAAAAAAACATTTCTTCTTTTCATCAAGTCCCAAGCATTTCCTACAATGCCTCTAGACAGCTGATCTCTATGAAACTCTTCTTCTTATGACAAACTACTCCACATAGTTGATTTTTTGGGTGGTGTCTTTTTTTAACCACTCATTCAAGAAGACTGGCTGGAGGTGTCCAGTCCCACGTTCAAATGCAAGGAAACAAAAAACCAGGTTAAGTGGCTTAACCAGCATACTTAACTATTCCCTGTGAGGAAAACGAACCATTACAGGGGAGGATTGTTAATACTACTGATGATATCTTTTCAAAGAAGGATGGTATATACTTTTATCACCTAAATTCTGTTCCTCTCATTACCTCCCTGTCCTGAGGTGACTGTATGATACTGTATTATCACTAGTCTTGCAACGAGCACCTAGAGGAAACTTTCATCATGTAAGGTGATAGACCATTCTTAATGCTGCTGCTTCACTGAAATAATTTGTTTAAAAGAGAGCTGTAACATAGCAAGAGAGAAATTAAGTTGAAATATAAGTTGGAACATTTCTGCCTTCCTCAGTTTAAGCCCATCCATTCAATGCAGACTTTTGACCACAATACAAAACCATTTGCACCAGATGCTTAGATACAGGCATTCTCTGAGAGAGCTGACAAGGAGGTAAAGATGTAAACACATTTCTGGTATGAAATCAGACTCCACCCTTCTTTTCAAAGTTTTATCAATATTCCTTCTGGTCTGTCTAGGAAATTTAGGATCTCTTGGTATTGACTGTTCATTGTTCCATCATGTTTTTGAAGCAAAATCTAGAAATTTGTCACTAAGTATTTTGAATATGCTTCAGTAGCAATACACAGGAATACAGACATCTTAGCAAAATCAAAAAATGCTTATATGTAAACACGCTCTTCTTAATACAAAAATGGAGTTACAAGCCCTTATTACATGAAGACTGTATTATAAACCTAACAACAGTTCCTTCAGGAAAGCATATGTTTTCCCTTTATACCTCTAAAAAAAGTTAGAACTCAGACCTGAGTAGCTGGTTTGAGAATGAGCTGGGGCTAAAATAACCATTTTAAATTACTCTGTTTTCAAGCAGTACTTATACAAAGTCTGAGTGGAAAGTGCTGCACTGGAGGGAGCAGACTTCTAAGGATTAGAGGCAAAAGGCTGCCTGAGGTTAACTCCATACACACATCTGATCCACACTCCTGCTCAGTCTCGGCTTATTTCACAGAGCAGATAACCCACCTGAGAGCTACAGAAATGGCCTTTTCAACAGACTAAAAAGTCCAGTCCAGTTGAAAAGTCCAGTTCAATATATCCAAATTAATGGAGAAAAAAGTCAGGAGTACTTCAGATGAAAATGTAGATAGCTGTGGCTCTTATCAGCTCAGACCAAAAAACCTGAGGTTCTTCGCTCTGAGCTTTGTTCTCAAATCTTCAGGTTCACAAGCAGGGATAGCAATTATAAAAGGACATAAGTATTTTTCTTGCATAAACTCCTATGCCTCATAACATTTTGTTGTTGCTGTTGTTCGTTGTTGTTATTGTTTTTGTTGTTTGTTGTTTTTTTAAGGGGGTTCTTGGGGTTTGGGAGGAGGGAATGGTGTAGCATTTTCTGCAGGATCTACTCCCAGGTCTGGCTGTCTGTGTGACTGCTGGTGTTGATGCATGAGAAGCAGCTGGATCATATGTGCAAGCACAGGGTAAATAAACCAGCAGTACCTGACACGTAGCTCATTTTTTACTAACCATGAAACAGCACCTTCAGCTAACTCTCTTTTGAGTCCTGCAGCCTAATGATTCGGAAAAGCCAAGAACAAGTGAGTAAGGATGCAGAGGTCAGGAAAGCAGTACCTTTGCATGTGTAACCATATAGCTGATACATGAGCTCAGTTTCAGGAGGATTTCTGTTGCATGCTCTTTGTGGAGATGGAAAGGCACACACAGCACATACTTAACAGCTTCCATCTGTATTCTAAAAGAATAGACTTCCAAAGTGTATATGTGAATCTATGCCAAGAATTACACCAACCCATTAGCAATAACTGGACTCTCCCACTGCATCCTCTGAGTTCAGTCCTCAGAGATTCTTATCCTCTCTTGGACACCATTTGCTAACAATTACTTTACAGTACAAGCATCCTGTTTTATGGATGAATTATTTCTGAGGCTTGATATACCATAAAATGTTATGAAAGAGGAAAAAAGAAAGATAGTTTGATTCACATACATTCTTTTAAGCAATCTACTGCACATTTAATAAATTTATTTCTTCAAAACTAATCCTCTATTCTTTCTCTACTCCTACAACCACCTTTCCTCCTTCAAACCCCAGCCCCCAGATGGTTAATAACTTCAGGATAAATTTGGGGGTTGTACATTTATTCCCTGGATTTTATCCATGAGATTTGCCTCTCAAATTTCCCAAGTGAAATATAGACTCACATGATCCACTTAGGGACTAAAACACATACATGCTATTGCTTCTTCCAGCTTATAAGGTAACTGAAAAAATATGTTATTTTCGATATTCAGTTCCAGATTGAAACTACTCAACACTCTCTCCAGCCAGATAACCATAAACAACTTGAATATTTATCTTGTCTCTCTTGTCTCATATGCAAAGCATTTTTAAGTTACAGAAATGGGTGGAATTACCATGAGAATTGTTTCCTCCTACCAACACCACTACTTTCTCCAGCTGATGTCAGAGAAAGGCAAAAATACAATACTTACTTATTAGTTTCAGTAGTTTCTTGCCAATTCACTACTCAAAGCCCTCTTTTCTTTCTCCCTATATCTGAACAAGTTTTTCTTCCTTCAGGCTTGATGCATAAGTGGGACAAAAACTCTGATCACTGAATTAAGCAGGAATACATAATCATTAATTGTACATGTATTCTAACTTTTAAAGAAAAATATATCAAACTTTGCAACTCCTTAAAAAAAACTTAAAGCAATGTCCAAGTCTTCTACAAATAAAATCATGCACTAGAGTACATTCTGAATATTAAGCCTAAATCCCACATTACCAGTTTCAAGTTTTCAGTGGCCAGTGATGCTACGGATACAATTTTTACTTGTTCCAGTTCAAGAGATGGCATAGCTACAGATATACTGGGGTATGCAAGTAAGCTCAGGTCTCCTATTATGAAAGGCTATTGAGCCTCCTTAGGGCATGGTCTGTGTGCATGGACATCTGTTTTTAAGACACAGAAATGGAACAATGAAGAATGTTTGTGAAACCACGTATGTTTGCCAAGCCAGACTTCATACGTGTCTACGATCTTAATTTATGGTGGTAACAGAAAGCATCTCACTGATAGGAACTGACTACACTCAGCACTTTATAAAACGTGTTTTGTAAAAATTATTTGGAAGTAATCTAACCACTGCAACTCCAAGAGTTTAAAAATGAAGCAAAGGAGCTACAGCGAAGACAGGAGAATGCAAAGCAACAGGAAGGGGAGAAAACTGCTGCTGTGCTACGAACAGACCTCCGGCAGACTAAGTACTCACAGCTCTGGGTGAGGACTTGCTCTAAAATATTTTGCTGCAGAACATTCTGCCTATCAACTACTATTTATAATTGACTCCTTTCACTCCCACCTTCCTGCAAGAAGTACTGTAAACCTGTACTTGTTTACTTCTAAAAACTGGAATAATTGCTGTTTAAGGAAGCGATTGTGCAGCACTTGAGGGCTACAGAGCAGCCTTCTGAGAACACAGCTCTATTGCTGGATCAGAGATGACAGCCTGCTAACATTAACTCCCACTGGCTGGAACTCCAACACCCAGTTACCCTTCAAGGAACTACTGATAGATACAACCATCCACTGACAGGAAACACCATCTTCAGAAGTCTCCGATAAGATTAATTCCCATTACCTCCTTGATTTCATGTTTGTAAGCCTTCTACCATCCTCCCTCTCCTCTCATCTACCCTTAACTGCAGTTTGGATGTTATCAAATAACACTGATTATAACTTGTGTTTTGCTGCTTTTTTAAAGCATATGCACATAGCACACAGCAACAGGTATGTGAGAAAGCATCCCAACAGGTGCATCAGCTCCAGACACTAAAGGGTAGCACTGTTTTGTCCTGCAGATATTTCCAGCATTTTAACGCACATCATACAAACTTGTTCAGTAGCAACAGATCAAATGCCAAGCACAAATATTGTTTCCTGCTAAAAATTACAAACGAGGAATGGGAGAAGACCCAACAAGAAATGAGTTTAACATGAACATCCTTACCCTTACCTCTGTGGTCCTCCAGTTGAGACTGAAAGAGCACGGCTTACCTCCATACTACATTTCAGAATCAATGCTGCCTCTAAATAAATTTCACAGACTGATTTATTTCCCAACTGCCCTTTCTTTTCAAGCTCTATTTCCCCAAAAGCATTACTTCTCAACAATAATTTAACAAAAGTGCCACATACTGAATAATCCATGATTTCTTTGATTTAGCAGCAACATTCCAAGAAAATTTCTGCTAATCTCTTAAAATACTACCATTAATAACGTTTCAGAGAGCAAGAGTTACCATTTCTCATTTCCCTAGTTCAACTAAAAAACCCCATAAAGTAGCACATGCCTCTTACAAGCTTTTTCTGAAAGAGCTTTCTGTACAGCATCTCAGTAGTTTACAGAGAAAATTAATTCCATAACTGCTCCCTTTCCCATAACTGCTTCCTTTCTGTAATACTGTGAGTTTTTTGGCTGGGGTCAGATCAGAGGGAGGGGAGAGTAGAGAAAAAGAGAGAATGAGGAAAAATAAAAAAAGCACGCTACTTAACTCCTGTGATTTGAAAACATCCCCCAAACAACCAACCAACCCAACCTGCCTCCCCCTGCCCATTGTATCTGTACTGCACATATTTGTACCTAAATCCAGGATCCAGTATTTACAGCCACTCGGCTGCCCGTTGCCGCAGCAGGTAGGATTTACTGAGTGAAGAGATCCCAGAGTGTCAATCTGTTTAATCCTGTTCGGCATGGTGAGGAGTCAGCTGTTCCGATACACACAGCTTCCAAATAACCTACTCGCCTGCACCCTGGGATGGGTTACAGCTCCTCCTGAAGATGTTCACCCAGATAATGTTACAGGCAATGCCATCAGAATGAGGAAGTCGCTGTTATCTTCTCAGGCTGGTTTAGACCCCTGCCTGCCGTCAGAGCAGCTCCTCTCTTCTAGGGATGCTCTCCTCTGACTCACTGAACACAGTTCCAGTCTTTAAATGCACATGTGGGAATAGCCAGATGCAGCAGATTACACTCTACCGTAACTACCCTAATTGAGGCTCAGGGTGATCTTAAAAAATACAGCAAGCCAGCAATTTTTCCTTTCAGCCTTCAGAACAGATGCAGTCTAGTACCCCTACAGAGCTCTATAATAACCAGAATGCACAAAATGAACCTCTAACACATCTCTTTATTTTACACAGCATTGTTAGTTTTTAATGCCTTAGCTAAAGGCATAAATACAGAAAAGACGGACATTTTCCGGTCAGCTAAACCATGCAGTGCTCTCCCTGGAACTTCCAGCTTTCCTTGAAAAACAACAGATTCTGTCCTCACCTTCACCTTCTCTTGAGTCTTGTTTGTGATAATCAATCAATCAACCAAACCACCAAACCCCACAATACCAGAAAATCCACACCACTTGATAAGTTAATTTAAGATCTTGCCCTGGTTTAAACTACATTGCAGATCTGTTTCACCTCTGTGCTCATATTCTGCCAGATAGATTTCTAGTTCATTAAGCTGTCTTCCTGTTCAGCAAACTGAGACTGCATGTATTTTATTTTTCAGACATACATTCTTCACCTAGCATGCCACAAAAGCATTTGTCTATAAATATTAAATTTTGGTTTTAATTTTTTTTCTTTGCTATGCAAACCTAGGAAAGAGGTTTGGTTTCTTCCCCTGAACACATCATCAGCTAATTTTAAAGGAGCTACTTAAAGCTACATTCACTAGATAGATAAACAGCCAAAGCAAGAATTAAGTTTTTGTAAAAACAGAAATGAAATGCTTTCTAATATTATAAGACCATGGTGGGGGGAAAAGCCCAAAAGTGGGATTGAACAAACAATATTATATAGTACACAAACATGTAGAGAGGGTAAGAATAAAATAAAGTAGTGAGGGGGTTGTCAATGATACTAGCACAAACAAATGCATGTAATGCAAGGATAAAGAGGAATTTTATGTGGAACTGAGAATCTACAGGGTCCCAGAGTCAAAGAAAGCTTATCATTAGCATGTAAGACAATGGGTACATACACCTTCTCCTGTCTGCAGTACTGAAGAGTTGTGGTCACCCCCCACCCGAGAATAATGTTTTGCTTTCCAAGGAAGGCTAATCTAAATTCTGAATCAGTTTTTCCTTCATAGCCTCCTCCACGGAAACCATTAATTCTGATTCTTGATCAATTTCTTTTGACCCAAAACAACTTTCAAATGACACTGAATTCCTATGGGTGGGGGTGTTGGCAGGGGGGAGGGCAAGGCAGAGGAAAAAAACCCTCTCTTTCTTCAGAACAAGTGATCTCTTACCACCTACAGTGAGACTTCCACTAATGCTAGTTTACTCTTCGTGAAATTGTAGAACATCTGCAAATCATTCTAGTTTCTAGTTGACTAAGAAAAAAAAATAATTAAACAATCCCTTTCTTTCACTCCACAACCATTCCCACATGCATTGAGCAAACTCAAGAATATCCAGCCATTCTAGCTGCAGGAAAACTCTCACACCTTTAACCAACATCTAGATAAACAGGTTATCAATACAGCTTTGAAGCAGTGATTTCTATGTGTAAGAAAACTTCTGACCAAAAGAGAGCAAAATTTATACATAAAACTGGTTTTCGGTTGGTTTAGTTTTGCTTTTTAAATGCATGTAGACTGCCCTTATAAAATCAATAATATATCCAGGAAGTTATTATAAATGCTCTGGGAACCACATAATCTGCAGCTTGCTATTGCAAAAAGTTCTTCTGTTCCTACTGAAAGCAAACACTGCTATTTTCAGGTTTTGCTTTGACCCCTTCTCAGAGAAAAATCTGACAAGCAAATCAAGGTGGCAAAGGAGAGAAAATGACTGCATGGGCTGTCTCAGAGTCATACTTCACAGGTTACATGGCTAAGAAGAAAGTATCACAGATACACAGTTGTCTTGCACGACACAGTTTTTGTACAATGCAGTTGCTTCACAGCAACACTGGAGTGGAGACAACAGAGTCCACATGAATGTGGTGCAGAGCCACTGGGCTTCTTAGGTAAGAATTTGGTTGAAAAACATCTCAATGCATATACTAAAAAAATAGCTACAACTTCCTTATGGTCCAAGGCAGACATCTCAGACTTGTAAATTCTCCTGAAGTATAAGTAAAAGGCAGACAGCTTCTGTATTACAAACCCAACATTTCTTAATTTAACAGGCAGGGACCATTATGCAGTATCACTCAGATCAGACTTAAAACACCTCAAGATGTATCACAAATTTCAGTTTCTGAGACAGGGACCTGTATCAATACATGTAATTCTATGCCCAAACAGGCAGCCTATTAATGTCTTCCCACAGTTTACTTCAGGCTCTACCACAAAGCTCTCTTTGTCCTTTAGCTCCATCCGGTTTTCTGTATTCCAGTGCCATATCCTGCATCAGCTACCCCTGCCTGCTAGACAGCTCTTCCTGCAACTCCTTGCATCAGCAGTTTTTTGTAGGAACTGATCCTTGGTAATAACAAACCAGTCAGGTAATCTTAATTCCACAGGCAGGAATACATCTACATGGAGAACATCTTTAGAAAAAACCCACCTGGGTACAGAGCACAAGCTCAGCAGAGAAGAGGTTGCGCTGCATGAGGTGTTGCACAGCAGCAGTGAGCTGCCCCTGCTTCATCTGATGCTCAGTATTTGAGACCACAGGCCATCAGGAAAACAAACTGATGAAACTACCAATGAAAAAAGCTCATATACTGAAGTGTACCAGTTGACAACAGTTGAAATAGTTGCGGCTCTTTTTTTTTTTTTAAGCAAAATTACCTGTTTCATTTTTTGCCTTACCTGTGTAAAGCTGAAATTAATTTTCTTGGTTATGCACTTTATATAACATCCTTTGAAAAAAGTAGATAGCTATCATCTTCATTTATGAAAGAAAAGTACTAATGAATGGCCCTTCAGGCCCCTAGCAATTTAAGATATTTCTCAGTTCCTTAGAACAGGGACAAAATAAACGTCCAGGTGAAAATTATGTCTATTTCATGAAGATTTTAAAATTCCAGGCAAAAGAGCCCACTCATTTTAAAGACAGCATTTTGTAAGAAAGACTACATCCCACTGATTAAACAGAGAAACTAAACAAAAAAACCCCAAACCCCAGCTAGAAAAGCACTGCACATCCCGAGTAGATCAGGTAGCACATACTTTGTATGACAGACGCAAATGAAGCATCAGATGCCCGTATCTATTACTACAGTGAAGGAACGGGATCAGCTTTCTGCAATTAATCTCAGGGATCATTGATGGACAGTGTCAGCCCACCAAAACCATCTTAAGGTTATTAACATTTTGCCAGCTCACCCCAGCACAGATGTAACAGCTCACCAGCCACTGCCACTGACAGTCAACAAATTAGTTCATTACAGCTTCAGCTTCTCACAGGTACCAGCTCTTAACTGCAGCATCTGCACCCACCATTTGCCACTGTATTAACTTCCTCATGGAAGTGCTACCTTGTCTGAGGCTTCTACTAATAGTCCTGCATGTAAGAACGGAAACATTCATCCCTTCTCTCATTTAACAGGACAACTGGACTTATGCTGTCTACATTTCTCTTACTCCTAAGATATCTGCATGGTAATAGAAATATATAACAGAATTATATTAAAACAAGGATAAACAGCATTCCAACTTAATCTTTCTAAGATCCCATTACATTTTGCACCATCTTGGTGAAAACAAGCAGAACAAGTGAGGGAAGCTAATAAAATGCAGAAATTTCAAATTTAAATACCTATTCTGAGTTGCCTGAGAGCAAGAAGCTAAAGAGCCAACTTTCCTTCCCTAATATCTGTCTTGGCAGGGTGAGGAAGTGTCTGTGTTTGAAAGATTATAGCATGAGAAAACACAGCTTCAATTTTGTTCTCAAGTAAAACTAAATCTGTCCTCTCCAGAATCTTCCCTCTCATATTCCTGACATTCCATTTACAAAAGTAATTAATAGATTTTGGAATCAGTACTACAAAGTTATTTAAAAAATTCTTGTTCATCTTAAGAGGGGAGAAGCTTATATAAGATAACTGAAATTAATAGAAGACTGAATTCTATTTTTGGTTCTGCCAGCAACTAAATGTCACAATTTTAAAACAATTTTTGAAGTGATCTATGAGACAAATGCTTCCACGATTTAGTATTTCACAGTTCTTACAATTTTCAGTCATGTTTCTGTGTATGGGAGAGAGAAGATTCAGACTTCCAAAACTATGCAGGACCAAAGACCACCCAGGCCTACGAGCCAAAGTTAGACATAAATCCATAACTATTAAAATTCTTGAACTAAATAACATTGCACAAACCAATAGGAATTTTATTTGCAATATGCATTTTGCATTTAAAAAAAAAATCAGGCAGACTTTGCATACGAATCCTATCTTCAGCAGCTTAGGCACTCTGTCCCACACCAGAATACCCTAACACAATCAAGAAATTGTAGAAAGCAAAACCACATCAATAAATAAATCTGAGGTTGAATCTTCAAAGGTGAGCTCCCACACTACCATGAAAATTTTGAAAGGAGCCTAACTTTGCCTTTTCCTCAGTGTACAATGTGTGCACAGTTAAACTGCTAGGGGTACAGCTGCACCACTAGGATCTGGTTTCTTCAGCTCCGCACACAAAGATCATCCTGTTCCCAAAAAATAGCTTCGCTGCTCCTCAGTCTCATAGATAAATAACACTGCCAGTCTGCAAGGAGAGGAATCATTACAACAGTGGCTCTTTGGACTCAACATTCAGAGTGCTGTTTCCTGTTCTTTACCACCACTGCTGCCAGCTGCCAGAGAAACCTTAAACTCAATCAATCAGAAATTGTATTGTGCAATGAATTGTGTGAACATCCTTAATTTGAGATTTCCAAGAACACCCTTCAAAATACTGGTATTTTTCAACAAAAACAAACAAACAAAAAACAAACAAACCAAAAAACAAACCTAAAAAACCCCAACCAATAGCCACCTCCAACAAAACACACAGGCTATCTCACTAGCTGGCAAACCTGGGAAAAGTATTTTCTGATGGAGGGTAAAGAGATATTTTCGTCTGGGTGATTTATAGCCTTCCATTCTACATCTTAGGTAAAGCATTTGTCAAGAGCAACTGCTATCAAGGCACTGAAGTACTCAGGCTTTAATTAAAAATATTGGGAAATGAACCATGTATCCAACTAGTCAGTCACCCAGGCTAGGATCTAAACAAGCCCTTCCTGTCTCCAGCTTTGCAGAACATGCCCTAGCTGTTGCTCCTGCCTACAGTAAGAAAGAATATCAAAAAGCACATGACACAGTAAATTCTCTCCCATCTTATTCATCTGGCTATTATTTGCTTGAATTTTTAACTCTATTCTGTGCTGTAGCCAAGCGATTGGAGCCTATATACCACTCTCAAAAATGAAGAAGCCTCTCAAAGAAATGATGAGATGTTCAGTGTCGCCGGTCTTCTGTTTATCTGGAAAAGCTTTGGGAAAATTCTGACTCCTCAACACAGTCACCACTGCAGCATGCCAAACCAGCTTGAAAGATCCCAGCCACTGTCAGCAAAACCACAACAAACCAGCTTTAGATAATTCAAACAAAATCTTTTGGATGAGTGTAAGGAATTTTGTTTCACATTCAGTACTCAGCAAGGGGTGGGAGGGTAGAAGGAATAGGCCATGTGTCGTCTTTACTTTGGAGAAAACACAAAAAGTGTTCCAAACGAGAAATATTTGTTGTCCTAATGAGACATATTGAAGAAACACTCATTTTTTTTACATTAATTTAATTATACAAGTCACCCTTCATCGTTCTTTTTTTTCTTTATTTCCCCAAGGGGAAACAGCCTTTTGGTGTGAAAAAAAAATCTGGTCAAAACAAGGTTTAATTTTCCAAACCAGTTTTAGCTGTACATACAGGAGGTTTGGATTCTTTTTAACATAAGTCTCTTAGGTAATTATCTTAACTAAAAATGCATGCAGTCAAAGACAAAAGAATATATAAATCAGAAGTGCTCAGAATGCAGAATTGTTCTTGACTTAAAATTAATTTCTTTCATGTCACTTAAAAGGAAAATGAACAGTTCTACCAGGTCAAACCAGGTCATTAAAAACCCAAAACAACAAAAGCAAAGCTTTTTAAATGGGACACGTACTCCCTGTAAGAAATACTGATGCTCAAGTTCCACACAAATGCATCTGGAGGATTTACTTCTTCCAGCCGCATGGGCTACCTGCTGCTTGGTATTATTGACAAAAATACTTTTCTTATTCTACTTCTGCTCAATTCAAAT
Source organism: Oreocharis arfaki (assembly GCA_013398015.1). NCBI lineage: Eukaryota > Metazoa > Chordata > Aves > Passeriformes > Paramythiidae > Oreocharis > Oreocharis arfaki. The sequence goes on along the minus strand of VZRR01003716.1, from coordinate 123,175 downwards.
TGTAAAAATGCTATTTGGTTAGTTACAAAGGTTTACTTCACTGCCACACTCTCCTCCTTTTGTCTCTGCCCAGTACTGCTTATCACAAGTCCCTGTAACAGATGAGGTTAAGTTGCACGGCACTCCTAGGTGAGGCAGATGGAGCCCAGCCACAATCCAACGCCCTGCTGCTTCAGAAAGCAGGAAAGGCACATGGGCTCTCAAAGCACCTGACTGGATTTCAAATAGAAGCATTTAACACAAAAAACCCTTACATATTTTCACAGCTTCCTTCATTATATTGAAAGATACTTGAGCAAAATGAAGCAACCTCCTCAATTCCTCTGCACTGCATCTAACGGGAGAGCAAAACCAGTAATAGGCATTTTCCCTCTTATTCTAAGCCTGGATTTCAGATGCCATGTTTTTGTAAATTATAAACACAGATTTGTTACTAAGTACATTTAAGTGTATTTGGAAGCTAGCTTTACCATAGGCACAACAGAAAGGAGGAGCAAAAAAATGCACAGGACTGGGGCTTATTATTATACACTGCCTATCAGATGATAAAACACAGAAACACTTGGAATTGTGTACTGTCAAACAATTCCACAAACGTGAGAGTTTCTGCATTATAATTAACATTTTTTTGTTATCTCCTCTGAATTATACATGTAGCAAAATTCAGTCCTGAAAAAGGTAAGACATTTCTGTTTGGGTTACACTGAACATATTTTACATCCATTTAAAAGAAAATTAGCTCTGAACCAAAGAAATTAATGTGATCACACAGCTGACAAAATTGAAAAGGGTAAGCTTCCTCCATGTTACATCATCACCCCTTAGAAGAATTGTGAAAATGTAGCTATGAAATAACAACTCTAAGCCTACACTGTCGATATTTCAGTAAGTTACTACACTCAGTTAAGACAACTATGCTCCTTTAAAACAGCAACTAAAATTCAGGTGCCAGAAAATTGTTTTAACTGACAAAAAATTTTTCCACATTCTCTTTTCCCAGATAGTTCCTGTTGAACAAAGAACGCCATCATGGTAGAAGTTTCAGATTGCTAAATGTTAACAATTAACAGAGCAAGGCTTTGTTATTCCACAAACAGCAAAAGACAGTCAAATGCTGCTACTATTAATTTATTCCAGTTCTGAGGATTGTAACCTCACATAGTCTTACAAAGGTGATGTGAAAGAGCATTGGATCCCACTGCCTGGACTTCCACTTAAGGAAGCAACCACGACACAAAGAGAACACATCACACACCTTCAGGGAACCACCTGCTGTAAACACCGGCTCTTTAGAAGTTACTCTGAGACTGTAAACAGAGCTCTGAGCCAGTGCTTTCCAAACTGACTCTGGCATGACTGTATGTAGTCCTGCCACATCTTTAGAATGAAAGGATAAACACACCTAAGCCTGTTCTACTACATCAACCAGCATTTAAAGTACATGTATTTTGTTACTTCTGAGACAATGAGAGATGTGAGAACAAAATACACTAGAACCGACCAACAACCAAGTCATGCCATAATAAATAAACTCTTCAAAAACAGATTGGCTACTCATATAAAAATTTTAAGACAGGTGGTTAACAACTTGGTAGTTTTCACCAATCAAGATTTTCTGTTTTATACTGCCTAAAGAATACTTCAATCTAGCCAACCAGTCCCCACCTGTCATGCCAGAGACCAGAGCTCAATCCACCGAGGAGGTGATTCTTCCTTTGAGGGACATGGTTAGTGGCACACTTGGCAGTGCTGGGTTAACGGGTGGGCTTGATGATCTTAAAGGTCTTTTCCAACCTAAATGATTCTAGCTTCAGCTTTTTGTTTTCAGTTTAGTTTTGGGGGTTTTTTAACCACTTTCAGTTAATACACTGTTTTTGTTAGTGAGCTATGCTTTCTTTCTCATTCTCTTTCAGGATCTTTTTCATCACTACAAATTCCCTAAATACAACATTTTAGAATCCTCTCCTGTTATTTGTAAAGTGAAGAACAACAGCTCGGACTTAAGACGTTGAAGATCCCATATACTTCCATGTCCCTTAAGCTTTTCTGTAAAAAGCAACAAATGACTGTTCAGCTTTACTAGTCCCTCTTTCCATGTGGCTTCCCTAGCAGCTTTCCTTCCTTCAGCATATTTGCAGGTTCTTACACGCAGCTAGATTTCCCTGGACTCCGTGGTTAAAGAATCTCTGTATCACCGATACTTTAAAGCTTTTATTAAAAAATGAACATGCACCTGGTAAGGTTTTAACCACACCCAGCACGGTGTAACAAGCACAACTAGAGTTTTTCACAACGGGAAATACTTTTTATGATTCCTTCCCATTTCTTATATTGAATAAATGTATTTGAAGGCAAAAATCTTCATAATTTCTGATAGCCCCAAAGGCACTAAGGGGGGTTCAAGACTCCAGGAAACACTTTGAACATACCAAGTCCCTGCTAGCAATTCTAACTTTTGGCATAGGATCACAGGATAACTCAAGTTTCAAGTGGCCTCAAAAATCCATGTAGTCCAACCATCTGCTCAAAAGAATGGGGCAGTTACGAGATCAGACCCACACATCTCGGGCTTTGTCCAGTCTGCTCTCGCAAACCTGACATACTTTTAAGCTCTTCTTGTAACAGGGACAATTTCTGCTGCACTGTAAATGGTTAACGAACACTAAAAGTTGGCAACAGCTGGTTTACAACCACAGGGAAAAATTACAAGATTTTAGTAATCAAGGATAATTTGATTTCAAGTTTACCTAAGATGACCTTTACTATTTATGCCTGCATGTCAGTTATGCAAATGTCTTCTGTTGCTATAGGGGTTAACCATTATACATCCATCCTAGAAAACGCAGACTGCAAATTTCCGAAAAGCATTATCAGTGTGTTTTCCTGGGATCATTAAATTTTATTATTAACTTATCACAACAGCCTCTTTTACACCATTTGCCCTAAGAATTCCATCACTTTTTTGCTTAACTTGCACATTGGACAATAATGAATTTAGGCTCAATAGTTGCTCTAGACAGAGGAAAATGTCTTGCTATTTGTACTCAACTCAAAACTAGGAGGAAACACAAGCATGTCCCGAATTGTAATTATACCTATGCCAGTGAATATGCACTCAAAATAGAAGCAAAAGATTGTATAATAGTGCTAATAACTTAAGAGGTTTCAAGGGCATCTGTAAAAAAGCTTCAGATAGTTATGTTAAAAGTGATGCAACGTTTCTAGTTTAGCATGCATAATATTTTACTTTTTGCAGGAAAAGTGAAATGAAGTCAACAGAACACATTCAGCAGCCTCCTCACAAAAGCAGAATTGGAGGAAGTCAGTGTAACTCCAAATCCTGCTGGTTCCACCTGCAGGCAGTGATGATGACAGATGATGTGATGTAATGTAATGTGAGGATGTCCCAAAAGGTGCACAAGATCATCAGCTCTAGCCTGCTCCTTAAAAAAAAGCAGCAGCAAGCAAAATAGGGGTAACAAAGACACCTTCACAAAGTAATTCTCAACACTTCAGCGAGTTTTTAATGTTTGCTGCACCTGAAGAGGGACTAGTTAAGGAAAGCAAACAACACTTCAGGAAGATTTTCTTCAATTGCAAGATAGAAACAACATTTGCAGGATATGATTGGAGTCTGTACTCTGTTCTAACCTTGGTTAGAAAAAGAAACTGCTGTCAAAGAAAGGCTAATTGCAAGCAAAGTAACAACTCTCTTGGGAAACCTAAAGCCATCAGAATTGCTGGTTTATATCGACCCTCTACCTCCCAAAGATCAGCTGTGCAAATACATCTGCTCTGAAGCAGATACTTTTTATGCACCAATTTCCTTTCCAACTACAATACATAAGAGAAATATATTTGGCAGCTGTCTGGGACCAAAAGTACATTCAAGCCAGTATTATAAAAATTTCTTTTCCTCAGCTGTAATACCGAGCTCCCAAGCAGAACAAAATCCTTTCATTAGCTATGTACAAAAACTCCAGAGACAAATTAACCACGTACTTATGCTCACAAAGAGAGTCAGCATGGGAAATACTGATATATCTCACAAGTCTTCCTGGGCTGCATTATGATAAAAGAATAATGCAGGAGTTAAAGGCAGGTTTATGCAGAAATCAATCCTATGATGTTTCAGAGCACATGTGAACTTGACTTAGAACTCATCTAGAAATTCAAATTGAGAGATTCACTGAACCTCCTTGTCTAGTTTAAGATTGTATAACACCAACGAAGCAATTCACACAGACTTTACTATTTATCAAGGCTCAATTAGAATCTGGCTATTAACTCTGACTATCTGACACAGTTTGGCTATAAAGCTTAATGCAAGGATTATAATCTAATGGACCACAGTCAATTGCTGACATTTTATTTAAGTTTACTTATGCTCAGATGATGTTTTTAACTGCAAACTCAACTAAACCACAAGGTAGGAAAGTCAGGATAGAGAATTCTTGTTTTACTTTATACTGCAGCTACTTTATTTACCTGCACTAAGGCATGAGAACATGGTTGAAAAATCACACACATACAACCTAAATTCAAACCATCCTTGCCAATACTAGACTAGCAGTGCTTTTGGGAAAAATACTTGTGACTAAATGAAAATTTATGATTTATTACACTTCCAAAACAACTGGTAATTGTGAAGCTGAACTTCAGCTATTAAAATGCATGCATCTCTGTTCAAGCTCAAGTCTGCCTGATAAAAAAGTTGAACTGACACTGCACTACAGCCTCCACAATTTTTTCTTAATTAAAACCTGTGGAGTGTCAAATTCAAGCGACTGTTCAGCTTTACTCCTCATGGGCTCCTTGTAAGGCTTTCTATCAGCTGGCTATCTGGATGGGCAGCTTGTTATTTGGAAGTTTTATGAGGAGGTAACTGATCCATCAGGAAACAGGATTTTTATATTAAGGTTTGGTGTCTTGTACAACTCCAACATATTCCTCTGTACCACTTTCTGCATGCAATCACATTTGTCTGTGTAGTAGCAGCAGCAGCAGCAGATCCCTCTTGGTTTGGTGCCCTGGAAACTACAGCCCCCACCTTCTGCCACCTGGCCCCAAGGCAGCACAGCAAAGCACGTACCTCACCAGCTCATTGTCAGGAGTTACTTTCCCCTCTGGCCTGGGCTGTAACTCATTTCCTGCAGCTGCAAACGCTGTCAGGCAGTCTCAGAGACAGCGCTTTGGCTTGGAGCCACGGGTGGGGATCCTTTTTCCCTACACATGGGCCTATGCTTCACTTGCTTGCAGTCTCAAAACTGCAAATCCTCCCCTTCTGCAGCCTCTCTCTGCTTGCAAGCAAACAATTGCTGCCCAACTCATCCTTCTTTTCTTCCACTACAAACAGGGAGTCCTTCTTCAATTATTAAAACTGGATTCCCATTTTGCTCTATCAAATTCTCCTGCTGCTAGAGCTTCTTCTTCCTAGATTGAACAGTATTTAGACTCAACATGAAACACTCAATATCTCGAACATAACTTTCAAAGCTCTCAATCACACATGAGATTTTTACCTTTACTCTCTCTTCCTTTCATTGAAAACTGTTATTCTGGATAGCATCCAGTTGAGTGAGAGCAAGCTTACTCAGTGTACAAATTTAAGACTCTGTTTTAGCCCATTCTGTGGCCTCAGCTATAAAATCTCTCTCTCTTCTGGGGAAAAATCTCTAGGTCACCCATACAATTTTTGTCTTCCTTAATTCCTGAACAGAGGGTCCCTACAGAAATTCAAGAAGAGCTCTGACTCAATCTGCCCTACATCAGTCCTTCCCATCTTGCAGGGGTAGAAAATGGCTTACTACACAGCTATTTGAACAAATTTGCCAACCTTTGTCCTGCAAAGCCATTTGATCTGCCTTACGATGTTAAGAATCTTTGAGAGAGACTACATTTGGAAAAAAAGACTACTGAAATAACATTTCTCTGTTCATGGCTGCAGTATCCTCAGAGTAAAATCAAAAGCCAGTATTCAGCATGCAAGTGGTGCGCGGTTTGGCACCCTGTTACTAAGACACCACCCACCTCTCAGATTTGAACAAACATACACAGATCCCTGGGTTATGCGATGGCATAAAACAGGCAAATACTGTACCTTCAGGTAAACAAAAGACTTCTGTGGCCAAGTTTTGAAACAAACAGACAGGAACATGAATTGGCAATTAGACATGGTCCTCCAGAATCTTGTAACTTAAAGGAGACAAATGTAAGCCTCATGAGCAAAGGCTTGTTGCAGCCTTTGTAGCTCTCCCAACAGTAGCTCCTACAGAAGGGATATGATGGACTATCACAAATTCTTCCGAAGTACCCACAAATTCAGAAAAGACAGTAAACTTGTGATCTAAACAGGCAAGTCATTCACACACAATTTTAAATAGCTGCCAATTTTTCTGAGCTGGAATGTTCAATTTCATTACACTGAATCCTGTCCCCTGCCCTTTACCCAAAGCTCTGTGGCAGTGTAAATGCCCTGCAAAGAAAAGAAAGAGAACTGCACATATAAAAAAGAATGTACCATAGAATGAAAAGAAACCCATGTTAAAAAAGAGAGAAGTATCAAATAAAACAACAGGAACAATCTTTCTCCCCCATACCCAAAAACATGAGGGAAATCGCCGCAAAAAAAAAATGTTGCCTTTTGCATTACTTGTGAAAAACATGTTCTTCCAGAGCTAGTGATTTATTTTTTGTAGAGTGCACCAACTGCTATTCAGCCTCTTCACTACCCACTTGTTTCTCTTTTCCCCCTATTATAATACGGAGTTAGATTTTTTAAAAAATATATTCATCTGTAAACTGCACATCAAATTGATTAAATGACCCAAATAACTTGCAAAAATAGATTTCATATCCCGCAGAGCAAGTAAGAGGTCAGGAACCCACAATCAACTCTCCCTCTAAGTTACTATTCATCTAGTGAATGTCTTTTCTGTGCAATGCTTTCCTCAGACTCTTAACAAAGTGTTTATTATCTTAACTACCATAAAATTTTAGAGATTGAAGATACTGTAAATGCGTATTTTTTTAATCCATTCATAATGATTAGATGCTTTAGATAATACACATTCTTAGAGAAGTAACACCTACACGTGTAGGCAATTGATGAGGGTCATTTTCGGGGCTGTCTTTTAACACGAGAACAAAACAACATTACCTTTCATGGCTGGCAGATAATATGTGGACATACAGGGAACAACCAAGATCAACTGTCAGAACTAGGCTTCACTGGACATATTTTTTGCTTTAATAATCTTGCATGTTTTCCTACTTCGGGTAATAATTTCAGATTATTTAAGGCATTAAGTATCACCCAACATTTCTGTTCTCAGTGATTAAATGTGGTTTGACACACCATAAAAAACCAGCTGTCAATTACAAGAGGTTTGCCATTTCAAAACTTTGAAGCTCATTTCACATCTGATATGCTGTGGCTTTCCAACTTGTTTTGTTGGCAAGTGGTGCTACTGATAAACATTGTTGAAAAGATCAAAACTGTAGGGTCCATAGATACTGAAAGGAGTGCAAAACTCTTCAGCAAGCCATCTTATGGCTAAGCACTCTACATCCAAGTAGCCAAACCCACCACTTCTGATGGCGATCACCTACTTCTTTCCCCTGCTATACATAAACCCTATCTTTCCCTCAGCCTCTCTCAACTCATGTCTTAGTCCACGAACCGTACAGAATTACTCCGACTTGGGGCTCACACTGGGAGCCTCACATAGGACATGTATTTTCAGACCTCAAAACCCTAATTTGTTGACTCTCTCAACAACTTTGAAAGTCTTACTGAATTACTGTCGAAAAAGGAAAGGAAAATCTGTATTCTAAAGACTGAAGGTACAGAATTAAGTACTAGAAATCTAGGAAGCACATGAAAAATTATCCACCCAAGAACAAGGTCTGACTTAAAATTATGTAAGTCACTCACTTGCTCTTTGTTACAGGATTTCTTTTGTTTTGTTTTTTAGGAATTCATACCTCAATCAATACCCAAAATGAACAATTCTGAGAAGATCATCTAATTGTTTTTCCATTCTTCTGATTAGCATATTCCCCAATGCTTTATTTAATCAAATGCAGCACTTGAAAATGAATAATGGGTTTGTTGGATTGTCTGAGGTACTTTTCACTAAGGGGGAAAAATAAAATCAAAGCACTCCACTGGTCTTGCCTAATTTTCATAATCTGTCCGTGAAATAAACATTATCAACCTCTTTCAAGCAACAGAAAGATGAGGTAGGGACCAAAGTGAAACACATCCAGTAGTTTCAAGTGTCTTGTCTAAGCTTTTTTTTTCCTCCCGAGATTACTTAATGTTATATAACAGCTTGCATGTTCAAGACAGCTCACACTCACTTCAGTCACACATAAGGAGAACTTTACAAATTAAACATCCATCTCCTAAAGTCTGACACCCAGCAATGTGGGAATAAACAATTAGCAGCTGCTTCTTATCAGTTGGGATTAGGATGGCATACCACAACATCCCGCAGGAAGCCTGTGGCAGGGACACAATGCACTTCTGAGGCTGCATTCAACCCTGCAAATTATGCTCATTCTAGCAATGGCTTTCTCTTCTTCTTCAGTGTCTGAGATTAATATAATTAATTAATGCTCTTTACTTCAAAGCACCATGTTAAACAAAGTAAAGTATCTTTGAAATGCTCTGCCCCATTTTCCCTAAACAAATGCTGAAGAAAAAAGGCAATACAGGCCACGTCCACTGGTTTGATTAATAAAAGTACCTTCTCAAACACAAAACCAGCTCTGTCTGTCCCTCAGGATTCTGACAGGCTCTATGTATTTCATATAATATATAATTATATATATTGTCCAGTACAATCTGCCCCTCCTAATAAAATTCTCTGCATTCAAACGTGAAGTCCCTTAGCTCTAAAGGAAATTAGATTTATCAATACTGGGAGTGTTGTTAAAAAAAAAAAAATCCTGATTTCACTCCTTGGTCCAAGAAGAAAAGTTTTAGTGTTACCAAACTACATTATCCAATTTTATCATCAGAATACCTGAAAGCTTTCCCTATCCAAATTAGTATATGACACAAAACAACAAAAGACTACTACAACTATACAGCTCAATCCTTCAAACTTCCCCTCAGCCATTAATCACCCTGCATTCAGGAAGTTCCTGCTGTGCCTGCCCCTAATGTAAGAAACACAGACTCACTCCTGTTTTAGACAACCATATTTACACAGTGTCTTAAAAACACATGGGAAAAATTGTAATAGCTGGAATGGACTGAATAATTGAAAAAAATGTGGTTGTATTTATGGAAAACTTTCCAAAACCAGAATTTTGTGTTTTAGAAGACAAATTTTCCCCAACCTCACTTGTCTGCTAGTCTTGTTACCTGCAATAACAAACTCTTTGAAATGCATCTCTTCCCACACCATGCGATTAAATGCCTTCTAATGAACTATTTTTCTCGTTTTTTCCCTCCTATTTTTTTTTAATAAGTTCACATTTCTTCCTGTTCACAGCCTGCAAACTCAAGTAGTTGCAAATGAAGCAAGCAAGCATTTTCTCTAATAACAATCTACTCTTTGAGCCTGGGTAGTTTACAGAGTCAAAAGATTACAGCACACTAAAACCCTAAAACCTTCCAAAAAATCATCAGATTTTTCCTGCACCTTTCAGGGGAAATTCTTTCATGTATCTGAAAAAAAAAACCAAAGTAAGATTTCAGAGATGCTCTGGGAAAACGGGATGAGTGCGCCAACGCTACTCCGAAAATCTCAGTTAAGTAAAATACAGAAGTCCAAATGAGCAATTCCTGTGCCAGGGCATAGGAATGAGTGTATTTACCTTTTCCATTGCTGAACCTGATGTTGTCATGACTTCTTACTGCAGGGTTTCTCAGGAACCACTGATAATCCATGCTGGAGGTTTTCTTCCCTCTCCACTTTCAGCACTTCTCAGGTACAGATTTTCCTATCACTGCAGCTTGATCTAACGTGATATATAACTCTTCACCAAGATATAATCTGCTTAAACCTCTTCCCTATCTTCAGCCACATTTCTACTTAATGCTGAGAACTGCCAACTGCTTATTCTTGGAACAGGCAGCACGGCTGCTGAAAACAAGACAGTGCAGGAACACCGAAGCTGCCATTTGCACGGTACTCTCCATCACCCAAAACTCACTGATGACTAGACTCTGTGCCCATCATTCCTTACCTTTGTGGTTAAAAATGCCCTCCATCTCCATACTACTGCGAGAGTGGGCGATGCAGAGGGACCCGCAGGGGACCAGGCCTTCCGCAGCTGGGGACCGATCTGTGGTTCGGACCAGACACCAGTCGGGCTTGTCATGGGGCCTCTCCAGGACCTCCACCGTCTGCCCACGGCGGATTGTCAGCTCATTGCTGTTGCAGGCGGTGAAGTCGTGGATCACCACTGTCAGCTCGCACCCACCAGACAACTGCGAGGGGAGAAAACAAGGAGAAGCCAGATGAATGCTCGTTATCAAGCCGTCATGCACCGTTACCTATTTAGGACTCCTGGCAGGATTTGTATTCTGGATGAGATAGCAGGCTTCTGGGACTTTCCACATCAAGAAGAGATCATTTCAAAATCAGGCAGTCCTGGCGTTTCAGAACAGATTTCTAACTCTTCTTGTCTCTACCTATTGTTCAAAGCACACTGGTTGTGACAGTGCTGGGCGGAGGATTTAAGCAGTTTTTCTTGCTAGACTGCTCCTTATCCCAAAAGCTGAAGTAGCAGTTGCTTCTGAATATATTTTATGTCTGATAATTAGCAAAAAAAAAGGTCAGATATTACTAAATACAGTCACTCATGAGCTTTGTTATCTTGCAAATTCAAGCCAGAAAGAGGGAGTTTTTTCAAATGAACTTACAGCCTTTTTCCTACCCTGCTCATCATTTACACACAGGTCACAAAATCATCCAGGACGCATGACACATAACTATGAAAGTCAGCGTTAAGTTCTTCACATAACATTCCCAAATACTTAACTATTTAATAGAAAATTCTCACAGGCTTACAACTTTCACATTTTTGTTGGTTTCCCAAATAAAACTTGAATTAAAAGCATGCAAGCTTAGGGTTTTCCTCCCCCTCTTCAAAACACTTCATTTGAATAACTTTGCCTAAGCTTTAGTTTCCTCTCTTTGATTGTTTCATCTGCTTTGATGTAAAATGAAAATTATTACCAGAACTTTGCAAAGTTCCCAAGATTGTTCAGTGCCAAAGCACCCATGCAACTTAAGCTAGCAGTCCTGGAATTCCTTTTTCCTTACGGCAATGGCATTCCAGGCTACTTCAGTTTTTCATGTGTGAGTATTTCTATAGCTCTGGCTGCTTCAGTGCAATATTCATACCAGATCTCAGCTGGTATTCAACTTCTGTGAATTTAGTAATTTTGAACCAAGCCAGTAAACTCCTTCAGCTCAGTGAGGTAATCCTGCAATGCCCTATGCTGACAAAGAAGGACCAATATCCTGTGAGAGTTCCAAGTCCACTTGCATCAAGTCTAGAAGCAAGTGCCACACCAACACACTTGAACAGCTCCTGCCACATTGCTTTTGACTGTTTCATGGCTGCCAGCTCCTGCCACATTGCTTTTGACTGTTTCATGGCTGCCAGCTACATCCCACGAGCTTCAGAAAAAGGAGATAAGAGACTGCATTGTTTCTTATTTATTAGCTTTCCTTACAAGCCTGGAACGGAAATGCTGGATAGAAATGTTTCTAGGAAAAGGCTATTTGTTATCAAGCAAGTATTTCAGAGCAAATGACAAAAACCTAACAAAATCCAAGTAAGAATAAGAGGACAATTCCAACCCTCTCTTCTTCAAGTCTGCAACAAATGACAGAACATAACTCCTAGCAGATGGGCTGCAGTAACTCCAGAGCTTTCCCATGATATCTGCCTGCTAATCTCACCGGCTATCATTGCTTGTGTGTGCTTACAAAGGAGGAGAAGTTTTCTTGAGGGAATGCTGGGGCCAAAAAGGGCAGAAAACCCTCACAGACCTAGTGTTTAAGGAAGATAAATCAGGTTGTACCCGTTTAGATCCAGGCTAAAAATTAATCACCTTGCTTCCTTCTACCCTGTCTCTTCAGACAGCCCCAATACACAAATTACAGGGGGGGTACATCTTCAAAACATGTTACGTCCTCCCACATTAAAATGTTTCCTGTTCCCTTGCACTCACTTTTTTAGTCCATGCAAAGCTATGCAAAGGGGAAAGAGTAAAGAGCTTTCCCTTGTTTTCTGGTATTGATTTATGTTACAGCCTTTGTCAGACCAACTCAGAAACAATTGAAACCACCTGTACGCCTGATGGGGACTAACAAAAAAGCCGATGAAGTATGACTTCACAAGGTGTCCAGGGCAGACCAAATTTTTCCCAGGAGGTCCATACCCCATCCAGTGCAAGCAGAGTAACAAGCTGACACTTTCCAGAAACTGCATCTAGTCCTTGTATTTCCTCTGGAATACCTACAGGAGCATATCTTTGGTGCTTTGTGTGCTCTCCTGACCCTTCACTTCCTACAAATAGAGATTAAAGTATATTTTGTGACTGGTGCAACGGCCACATGCTTTGGTAATTTAGATGTTCTTTTTGTTTTATTAGGGGAAGAAGAAAAAAAGTAGGATCTCAGATTTTATGTTCTTTAAGTATTTTATATAACATTAAGCTAAAGGAAAAAGTAAATGAAGGCTGTCAGTGGCCATGCCAGATACTACTGAAGTACACAAAATTCCTAGTCCTTCAGACAGTGTGGGAATCAGATATCCTAGCTGGTCAGTATTCCACTGAAATTCAATACTCATTCACACTTCAGTGTAGTGTGTAAGACACTTCTTACACAGAGTTGTTAGATCCACACCATCCTCAAACATGCACCTATACTGTTACATGCAACTTAGTGCAGAACTTTTCCACTACTGCCTAAGACACCAAGAACAATGGTTTCTGTACCCAGCACACACACGCATAACACTTCGGAGAGCTGAGCAAAAAAAGCATTTACCAATTTTTCCTTCCTTTGGGTTAATGTCCCTTCTTTCTGCCTACCACAGTAGTGGTTAGGAAACACTTCTTTCCTCTTCATTTCATTGCTCGATTTCTCTCCATAACACACTTTCTGAAAGCAGTTTCATCTTTCACACTGATTAAATGCAGTTGGACAGCAGGGAGTGTCTGTGATTAAGCGCGTTGCTCAACAGCTGTTGTTGGACAGCTTTGGCAAGGCTCTCCAGGCTAGCTGGAGGGAAGAGCAAGAGGCACAGCACAAACTGGGAGACTGACTTGCACTGAAGGGAGAAGAGTTACAAACCATCTAAATCCAAATTTAGGCTGAACAAAGGCTTTATATACTTTATCCATCCATCTCAAGAAACCCTTTATGTAAACTGAATTAATCATGCATGATACAAATAAATGATGCTATGTCTGAAACATGGAAACTGGAGAGACAGAGGCGAGATGAGAAACAAAAGCCAGACAGAAACAGAACTGCAGATTAAAAAAGGCACAAGGTTTAATTAAACAGCTTATCATGGGACACAGTGCCTTGCAGTTGCTGAAATTAATGTTAACCATCTATGTTCACCTCTCTGTGGCCTTTTAGTCACTGTCGCTTGTAGAGAAAGAAAAAACCAAACGACACAAACACACAAACACTCACTGGCTGAGTACATTCTTAGCACAGGTTTGCTGAAGGCAGAGACACCACACTAAGCCCATCTGCCACCACTGTCTGTGAACATCATGACTGACCAGATATTCAAGAGCCTTTACATCAGGCCACATAACATCCTCTCTGGACTGCAAATGAAATTAAATTTTCCATGGTAATTTTACATGAAGAAGAAAGGAAAGAGAAGCTAACAAGATTTCTCAATTATTTCAAGCATGAAAATTTTTAATCCCCTTTTAAAATGGAAATGAGTGCACTGTGGGAGAAAAGAAATGGGACAGCACAAAAGTTCTGCCTCAAATAAAGAGCATTTTGCTTTGACCAGGTAGCTGTCCAGGCTTGGTTTCTGACTCTGGAAAGAAGTGTGTACTCAGAGCCATGTCTGCTTTTTTACTAACATTTTTTCTACTGATGGGAGCCTTTTCTCTTCCGGAGACTCGGCTGGCAGAACTAAATACTTGGTTGTCTCCTGCTGCTTCAGTCCTTTTCTGTTTTTCAAAGAACCACACAAGCTTAAAGAAGCATGAAAATGAAATACAACTTCACACAGACAGCAATACAAAGTATTACCAGCTAGGCACAAAAGACAATTTCTTAAAAATGAAATACTGCTCTACTGACCACCCACAGCAGCTAGCATGATTTCTATTATTCAGGAGAGCAATCTATGACAGCTCTTCTTCTAAAAGCCTCTCGTCTTCTCAGATACCAAAATACTAGTTTGGATTATTTCACATTTATATCAGATCAAAGCATGAAAAAAACCTATCAGACCTATACTGTTTCCTTCAGCCTCCCTATTTAATTTCCTATGCACTGGATCAAGTTCAAAAGACAATGTTAAAAATCAGATGAGGCTGATGAAAGTCCAAATGAATGGTCCAAGAATCTCTTTTATCCATCAGCCACCTAAAATGCTAAATACACATCTACAGAACATGAATGGAAGGAATGCTGTGAAAGGTGAAGGGCAAAATATTTACTCAGAACGGTACAATAAGAGCACTCATGCAGAAAACCAAGATGCTTTGATGGAGTAGAAATCTCTCTCTCAAAAATTCTGTATTTCACTCCCAATTCCATTATACCTTCCAATATTTCAGGATGGGTCAGTGCTATTGATGTATTTAGCATGTCTTGTCATATGAAGATACACCTCATGACAATAAAAAAAAGGCTAGAAAGGGATCTTAAATTACCTAGTCCACTTCATTCCCTTCCTCTAGAGCATGATCAAACACATCTGTGTGAATCCTTAACATTTATCCAAACTGTTCTTGAAGAAGTCCAGTTATGGAGATTCCACAGCCTTCACAATTACTCTGCTCCAGGGTTTCACATTTCCATACCCATAGAAAGTATTATTCAAAACTTTTTTTTAAAGTAAGTCCTTCGATCACATCCCATCCATTTAAAATATAGGTATAAGACCATTTAGTAACTCTGTATGGTAGCTTTTTACACACTTGAAGACCTAAAGTCCTTCCTCCTGCCTTTTTTTTCTTTAAACTTGTTAGTCACAATTCTTTACCTTGCCCTGCAAGTCAGGTTTAGTAGACTTCTAATCAATCTTTCTTCTTCTGTCCCCTCAGAACTCTTCCAATGGACCACTGATTTTCTAAAATTCTGTACTCAAAACTGGATGTGGTATCAAATGGAAGCCTTGCAAGTTCTGAGTGAAGAATGAGGACTTTGTGTCCTGCAGCTCAACACCCCATTTCTACAAACCAATATATTGCTGCTTCCCTTGCCCTCCCAGTTGCATCACACTGTTATATAATAAACATCTTGTGAGCCTCTGTAGCTTCTCAATCATCCTCTGAAAAACTGTTCAAGATTCTCACTGTTTTTGTTAGTATTTAACTATTTCCACCAATTCATGTAAGCGCAAATGTGTTCCTATTAAACTGCACAGTATTTTGCCAGTTAATTTTTCCCATTGCCAAGATTATTCTGAATTCTAATTCTGCCTTCCAACACTGTTTTCAGATGACATGAGGCTGGGAAGGATGTCAATGTCAGCTTTATAAACATATGGTCTATTGCATCATCCTAGTCATTACTGAAAAGCAGCATTGCAGCAGTGGAGCCAACAGTGAGAAGTTACAATGCTAGCCTAAAAAGCAAGGGTGGAGATGAAAAAAGCTAATCATAAACTTATTCTCTGTTGTTATGGCAATTCCAATCATGTCAGAAAACAGGATGTAAGGAAAGAAGTTCGTCTGGACAATATTCAATCACTTACTATCAAGGTTAAGGATTTTCAGCTCTTTTGAAGTGTTATCTCTGAGGAGGTAAGCAAGAATATTGACATTTGGATAAAGGACTTCATTCTTGATATTCCCCCTGTATAACAGTTTAGAACTTCTAGCCAAAACATTTATTTTAAAAGAATGAACTGTCTGAACATATAATTGGAGGAAGTAAAAGAACGGTTTTATTTGGCTTTTGATTAATGTGACGTTTGATATTTGCTGTCTTTTTTTAACCTTGATTACGGATACATGTGAACAAAAAAATGTTCAGCAAGAGCTTAATAAGTAATATAGCAATAAACACTTCTACCACTTATTTAATACCATTTTAGATTGCTTGATATTTTCGATGTTTCTTGATTCAGAATCCCATCTCAGTTAGGTACATGCTCCAAATTTGACCAAGGAGTTCCACTGCTTCCTCTGGCTAACCACATTAACAGTACTTAAAACACGTACAACTGTTTTACTCCATTTCTGTAAGGCATTCACACACACTTCAAGCTTCTAGGCTAAGAAAACAGAGTCGATTTTAAACCCCAAATGGACGGCAGCTAATGAATTTTCAACATCCAAAGTGAGAGTTTACTTCAGAGTCAGCAACGGTGTTAAGACTCCCTGTGGATTTCATTGGCCACCTTCCTGTTACTGTTCCTTAATAATTTTTATTTTGTATTTTCAAAGAGATTAAAGATTTTCTCAATGTATTTGGTAAGCCAAAGCACGTAATAGAAACATTAAACAAAGCTACCCTGCTAATTCACACACTTTTTAGAAGTGCACAACAGTAAATTCCTTCCTTGGACATACAATACATAGCACAAGTAACTCCCAGGGAGTCTTCAGCTTCTTTTTCTTGGCAAAGAAAAGTCTAACAAAAATTTTATATACAAATGTAAGAACTCAAAAATACCTTAATAAAATCACTACAGTCACTAATCACACTTAAAATTTAATTTGTCAGGAAAATACCGAAAAGTGTTTTCCATTTCTCCTTCCTTCCATTCCTCCTCCTTTTAACTCATAACTCCTGTTGAACAGGTTGTTGGTAAGACTCCTCCTCATGTCAGACTGGAAAAAAATCCTGAGGGCATTTTACTTGGCCACCTTTCTCAACAATTCCTACATGATGCATGAAACACTGCTGTGAAGGGCATCGGGAGAGAACCCGTGCTAGTCACCCTACTGAACAGAGCACGTCAAACAACTGCAGAAGGGCGATGCCTCTGCACGGCAGGGATGGATTGCTTCACCTCCGACCTGCACGCACACAGCCTGACATCTCAGCCAACAACCAGGGAAATCAGAGACAGCACATCTTGCTTCTGAGTGTGACAGATTACCTGAACTCTTCTCTTAAGAACCGTTTGCTAGCATCCAAAACTTAATATTTTTGTTAATCCCTAAACAGTTAAGTAAGAATGCTCAGAATAAGACAGCAAAACAAAAGTCATCAACAGAGGTCTTATTCCTCCAAGCAACTGTTTTTCTCACAGGTATCTTTAAAAGAAGCCATCACCAAAACTACAGACCAACCTCAGCACAAATGCACAAGGTCAAAACATGGGCTGTTTTTGACTAATACAAGAGCAAACTAAACACCTAATATTTTCTTCCTTCTGTCTGCTTCTTTACATGGAAAAATCAAACTATAGAGCTTGAATGACGTGTGAAAGTACAGGAAACTCACTGAGTTTAGGTGATGACGGGAATGGTCAAAATATTATTCTGAGAACCTATTCACTTAGCTGCCTTGAAGAATACTGGTTATTTATCTGTGTAGTTTGAATGGCTCATCAGAACAATTTTACCCAAGGAGGTAATAGACCAGAAATCCCTAACCAAACTTCCAAGTAATTTGGTAGGCATCCTCAGTGTTTTAATTCATTCTTCTGTTTGATAAATTTTTATTATCCATCTCTGCCTCCCTGCAGGGTCCTAACACTTCTCACTTGTCAAAAATCTTGTTTCAGTTCCAAGTAATACACACATTTCATAAACATTTTTATTCTTTTGATACTTATTTTTCTTTCACTCAGGGGAAACTCTGGCTGTGTATCCTTATAGTATAACCCAGCCAGAACCTATAGGCAGAGATGGAGAAAAGGAAACACGAGCACTAATACCAAATGACAGTTTTGTGGGTTACCTTTGGATGATTCCATAAGCTTCCATACAGAAAGTGAACACCTACTCTCTAACTCATAAACATTGGAGAGTACTTTTCCTTCACGACAGTAACTGTGTGGCAATCACCAGCCTCAAGCCAACATGAAAAGCAGATGGTATGCTTTCAGGAAGCCTAAGACTAACATCAAGAAAAATTCTGTGCATCACTATCAAATCTTCCAGAAAATAAAACTTTTGTTTTAAACTGGGTCAAATCTTTGAGCAAACTGCAGAACAGAGGGGACCAAAACGGTTTCAAACTGGAACAAACATAAATCTATTAGATTTAAACAATCACTCCTGCTCTCCCATGGTATCAAGTATTTTCTCTATTGCAGACAGGTATTTTTAAGAGACTGAATATTTCCATGCCTCTTCTCTGAAGGTACTAAGGACTAATCTTGGGGGCTAATTCACACTAAGGGACAAATCATCTGCTCTCAGTACAGAGCAATGCCTGGGAAACTTACCTTATCGCTGTCTAGTGTGTTCTGAGAGGTTCGTGAGGCAATTGAAATAGTGTCAGGCTGGCTGCTGCCATCTCCCTGACTGTCCAGGTCCTCGCCATCTCTGCAAAGAATTCAGTTTTCATTACAAGAGTAGTACTGTGTTTGCAACATGTTAGTTAAAGATGTTAAGACACTCCTAGTGTGGCAAGAGACACCAAATTAACTGATGCAAGAATCAAACACTCAGTACTTAATACTCTGTTCTCTGCTGTAAGAGAAGGGATTCATTTGCTCAAGGTCTGCATCATGTAGAATTAAGGCAACAACCAGTGAGCCAGAACTATGACAAGAAACCTGCAAAGTCACTTAGCCAAAGCCAACAAACAGGACACTCGGTCACACATTTCAAGCTTCATGAAAGGAAAACCAAGGACCTGAATAACACAAATAGAATGGCAAAAATCTAAATGTACAGCTATCCTGTACTGCAGTTCCAAATCCTTTCTGTAATGGGTGATGTACACAAGTCAGGGACTGTTCAGAGCAGAAACTCAGCATTGTAAGAAACAGTAAATTAATGATAAGATAAAGCTGGACAAAATGACTCTTGCTTTTGTCCAATTCACTGAAAGTCATTTGAAATTCAACACTACAGAGGAAAGAGCACTGTTGTGTACCCAGAGATCTCAGATTATTTGAAAGACTACTTACCTTCTTCCTTTCTGTTTTGTTGTTGGTGCAGTTTTGGGGATGTGGATGGGCTCTTTCAATGCTCCTTTCAGATGAATAGTCCTTTCTTGTATCACTTCCCGGATGTGTTTGATCCAGTCCTGTTTATTCTCTATACTGGATGCCTTTGATATGCAAAAGAAACAAAATCCCCACAATGGACCATTATGGCTGAGAAGATCCACACATATAGTCAGCTAATAAACACAACGAGGAAGGCATAAAGAATGACTTTGTGAAAAAATTTTGAAAACCTGAACAGAGAAAACAAAATTCTAGCTGGCTGTCTTCATTTTGAATTGCCAACACTACTTTACACTTCTCAACATTATTAATATACTTCATTTGAAAAACATTTTAAGCTATATTCAGAGTTTACTTTCATAACTTGAAGACTAAAGCCCTGTATGCACCTCATGTGAGACAGGGTGGACAGACTCACTTTAAGAATTCCAGTAATAATACCTTGAATACTAGTATTTTAAATTCACCCAACATTTCAGGTCAATTCTAACTTGATATAATAATCTACTATTACTGGCAAAAAAGTTAATTTTTACTGCAACACATATACTTCCCCAACACATTTAATGTATTACTCTTCACACTCTTTCATTCATATCTCAAGGCAGAAAGCTAATTTAAAGATAGTATTTTAATAACTGCCTGCAACAAGTCTATTTTTTTAAATACTCCTGAAATGACTTGATATCCACCTGCCCGACTTCTAATCTCATTGTTTAGTCCAATTTAACCCTGCACCTGAAATGCTACGAAATATAAATATTATTGCAGATCTGAAGAAATTATTATATGCAATTGCGTACTTCTCTTAATTACTATCTCCTGAAATAACTGGCTCCAAATATATTATAAATATTTAATATATTATAAATATATAATAACCAGGAATTCTAAATGGATGAAGAAAATTGTAGAAACAGATGGACAGGTAGGAAAAAATTTTGTTTTCTTTTACAAACAAAAACATTTAGGAAGAGAAGCTAAACATGACCTTTTAAAAAATCTTTTATTTAGTTTTACATGGAATTTACTTCTAATATTAATGAGCTAAGGAAGTGCTTGTTTCCAACCTTCAGAAACAAACAAACAAACGAAGTCCACAAAATTGCTGAAGAGCTTGATGCATCATAGAAGTTTTCTAAATATCCTATGCCCTAAGTAAAGCATAGAACAGAAACACCTGAAAGTGATCTTATGTAAAGAGCCCTTAATTAAAACCTCTTATTCTGCTCTATCCTGGGAGGATCATTTAAGGCTGCAAAGCACTGTCGGTGAAATTATGGGAACATTAACACTGAAAGAAAATCTAGTATTTATTAATGTTACATTTAATTTCCTTGCATTCCTTGGCTGCTGCCAGAAAGCTAATGTAAACTTTTCTTAGCCTGTAATTCACAAGGAAAAGATACAAATTTGAGTATTGACATGTAAATTGGAGAGGTCATTTTTAAGTGACATTACTGAGTATTCACTATGGATATATAGTGAATAAGTTTAATAGTAGGTGTATTAACCTATAAATGGGAAGATGAACTTTGTTTCAGCTCAGCACAGCTCCTCAAAATATGCCAAATTACCCATTAGCTGCTTACGGCATTACTAAAAAGGTTTTTCAGTTGAGAAGGAGTCCATAATGACATGAAAAATTGATTTAGCCATTCTCCTAGAGAGCCAAAGAGCACTAGTGACACCTGTAACTTGCCCAGACACAAAATTTATAGGCATTGCATACGCTTCTATCCAAAGGCAAGCAGCTTCAGAAAACCTTGTAGCCCACAGAAAGAAATAAAAATCTTTTGCAGTGTTTTTTTCTGCATAAAAATACAGGTCACAAAAACCAGCATCTCCAACAAGCAGTGACGACTTGAGTGCGAAAGGTAACGCTGATGCCATCATTTCTTTGTGGCACCAGTTGCCCTGTCATCTAATTGCTGAAACCTTTGAGCTTATGGAAATCCATTGGCTCAAAACTCTCCCTACTATGATTTGTGAAAGTGGGTTTGTTAAATCCTTCAGTAGGCTACAAAGATTCCCCTCTGCTGTCAGGCCACATGAGTTAAATATATATATATACACACACACACATATATATATATACATACATATATATATATGCCGCCACACAAAGAAAATTACCTGTCAGCAGATGTCCCTCTCAAAGCCGGAAATCACTTCTTGCTTTCCCAACAAATATCTACAACAACTACAAGACTTGCTATAGACTAAAAGCACATTTTCTAAAATTACCTTGAGAACAATTTTGTTGTCTGAAGTTGGTGTCCTTCCAACCCATAGAGCAAACTTGCAGGGATCTCCTTCTACATGTTCTGTCACACCCAGTTCAGAAGTCTGGAATGAAGAAAAATTTGTTAGGACCACATGGCATTTTTTCTCAGAAGCCACAAAGGCAAGCTAATATCCTAAAGAATTGAGCACTGCTATTTAAAGAGATTTTCAGAAGCTCAAGGCTATCTCATATGCTAGAGAGAATCCTTTATCCTGGTGGCAGTGGAGAGGTCTCTTCAAAACAGGAAGAACTGCAAGCCTAACAGTCTTTTCTATAAAGTGACAATAAGCAGTAACACCTATAATCTGAATACCAAAATGCTTATTTTAGTTTTTGGACTTGACAGTAAAAGCTTTATAACTCCAAAGAAGATGTCTGGCAAAAAGTAAGTCTTGGCTTCTCTCCCTGTTCATTTCGATTAGAGAACACTCACAGTTTACCGATTTTTATGCTTTCTCTCAGATAAGATATGCTTAAGAATTCTCTTGGTATCTTCTAAAACTCTGGTCTCTGTTCTGTCAAATGAGCCTTTCTTAGTGTGTTTCCTTCTCTCTGAAACAGATGAAATAATTCAGAAACGCAGTTTCCCTGGAGAATTTTGTGAGACAGCTACATGAACAACCAGTCTTTGGGAATGTTCTAATGTCAGACCTTAATACCTAATTATCATCCGAAATGTTTTCACTTTCTGACTGGAACAACATCTCACTCATGTGACTTGGCTTCCACTTTAAACAATTCATACAGGCTCTGCTCCAAAAAAAATTACAAACTAAGAAATACAGCTCAAACTAAAAGAACCCTCACTCCCCAACAGCTGCTAAGTATTCTCACATGATTAGAAGTCGTGTTTTTCCCCTTATACACAGCATCATTAACACATACACAGTTCAACACAACAGATGCTGGATACCCAGTACCTGACTAAAGGTATGTTTTTTCTTGTCTCACTTGGACGCCAGCTTGGGGGGTTTTTTTGGTTTTGGTAGGTGAAAGCTTTTTTGTTTTTTTTTTTTTTCTTCTAAAATAATCCCAACCCAACACATCCACCCTTCCACACACAGCTGCCTGTGCCCAATAAGCATGAGTAACATGTCCTCATGCAGTGTCCTCTGCAAAGGACACTGGCAATGCTACAAGTCTGCATGGGGCTCCAGGACAGGCTCACAGAACAGAACATTTTGGGTTACTGGATGCACAGAAACCACACTGAGGTGAGGAAGCTCCCAAACACCACTAACTGATGACTGGGAGAGTGTTCTGTCAAAGTAACATCTGTTTGCCTTGCTCCCACAGCCCTCCTGAGGCATTTGCTCTGGACAAAATCTCTCGCCAAAGGAGTTCATTACCACATTCTGACACTTATATATATATATATATCATGCCACTGAGTATCCTGTGCTGGGGAAATCCTGGTGGTCATCATGCCCAAAGCAAAGAGAAGGACCTCACTTTCGTAAAGCTACCTTCCAGAGGTAAGTCACAGGATAGCATACAAAAAAACATCTTTAGCTCAAATCAACATGCATGCTTTCAACAAATGCCTTTTCTAAAGATCAAACTGTAAGAGCTGCTATAATAGTAAGCTGCACCACAGGATATTTTGCCAGATAGAATATGACAACAAAAAGAATCCTTGTGTTTTAAAAATGAGGTACAATGAGAGTCTTCAAGATTTGTATTAGCTTCTCTAGGACATAAGGCTATTACTAAATTCTTGCCAGAGGAACTGCCATGGCAAGTTTACAGGACTGATTTTTCAGTTCTGCCCCCTCTCCCACAAAATCCCTTGACAGGTATTGATATTCTCCAGTACGCCAGCATTTTTGGTGGTTTTTTTGGGTTCTTGAGAGCACCGAAGAGAGGTGTGATCAACAAACAGCTGCAGCTGTGTTACATGCTAGCTATTTTGTATCAGGAAGGAAAGCAAGTGTTGGAAATGAAATGACAGAATATGCAAAGAAAGATATAGGGGGAAAAAACTGGGTTTTTTTTCACCAACCTGTTTTACCAGTTTTGACACAGAAGTGGGAAGTGGGAATGAATGAAGGAAAAGGAGCAGAAGCACGGAGAAGACTCAGGATTTACACCATCTAGACTTAGTCATATATCCCAATAGGACCAATACAAGAATAATGATTTGTAGAGAGTGATTCTGAGAAGGAAAGTAATTTCAAGTGCTCGCTCTGAGCTATTTTGTATAAATGTTAATCTTGCCTTCGACAGATACAGAGCAAGCCATGGGAGACTGTCTTGCCACTTGGCTACCTTAGTTTATGGAGTGTGAATACTGCTCTTACCCAAGTCATACAGCAAGACAGGAAGGTAAGGATGTGAATTCCAGAGTCTCAGTTTGTAAAGAACACATGCTACAGGAAAGCAAGAGTGGAGGTTTCGGGGTTTTTTTCTTTGGATTCATTTTTTGGGGTTTTTTTGTTTGGTTGGTTTGGTTGTTTTTTTTTTTTTTTTAGATAGGAAGAGAAACATTTCCACCTTTTCACCCTTTCAGTAGACCTTAAGTACTGTAATTCTATTTAGAGAATTTTATTGTAAGACTACTGGTCTCAGCAAATGTTCTGGAATGAACTTTTCCAAAAAAAGGTTCTTGCCTTCCCCAATCAGTATGTGTAAAATATCCACTAAAACCAATCCTTACTGTGAATATTACTACAACAGCAATAGTACACAAGAAAGATGAAGGCAGCTTATCAACTCCTTCCATCCTTCTGCTTTATACAAATAAGCATTAAATAATCAGCAATCAGCACACAATTAAGACAAAACCAGTCCAGCCCAATACTGATTTTCATTTGACACACCAATACTGACATGTACCCTTCAGTAGGTGCTTTGAGCCTAGCCTTTCTCCTCAAAAGTAAGACAACGCACCAGAGCCACAAGACTCAGTCTATACATTCCAAGGCTGCTCTTTCAGTGCTCTGGAACAGTTGTTCAAGTTCTTCAGGCACACTTAATTCACCTGAGCTTAGCTGGAGCCTAATCTAGAAAGTTTTTTAAGTATGATCAGTTGTTCTCCCATACTTACAAACAGTTTGCTCTTGTAAATGTATTTGCTCCTTCCGCTCGAGTCCTTTACTTCTTTACTGAAAACCAAGGACATCTCAAAAAGGAAAAGGTGCCTCTCTCTTCCCTTTCGAATTAGAGTTTTTGGGTCCCACACTTGGAAGGATTCTTGAAGGATGAGCTCTCCCTGAGATTCTATATTTTCATCAAAGCCTAATAACAGAGTGAAAGGAAAGATTCACCATGAAAAGTTGGTAATACAAGGAACATAAAGAGCACAGCTTCTGTTCATTGAACTGTATGATTTCTTCCCCCTGATACAACTTCCAGAAGATGAGATTCCAAAAAAAAACCGTAAAAACAAGACTTGATTTTAACACTGCAATACACTAAATGTAATTGTAGCTCAAATCCACTTCTAAATATAGACATCCAACTGTTAAGAACTCAATCAACTCTTCTGGCAGTATTTTACCAACAAATGACAGATCTATCTTTGCCAGCTTCTGGTAACCTCTTCTGTGATGAAAATGATTTCTCTTATGAGCGTTCTGCCACTGTAAAAAGCAAGCAACTTGCAATAACACAGAGCACATCAGGTTCTTCGGAGAGCAGCAAGCTCCCAA
Source organism: Oreocharis arfaki (assembly GCA_013398015.1). NCBI lineage: Eukaryota > Metazoa > Chordata > Aves > Passeriformes > Paramythiidae > Oreocharis > Oreocharis arfaki. Next base: position 97,918 of record VZRR01003716.1, on the reverse strand, counting down.
ATGCCACCTTTTCTGGATGTACACCTTCTCTACCATGTAGGCAACGAGCACAGAAACATGTTCCAACTGGGGATGAAAAAACATGGCAGCCTGGAGCTGTTGGCATACGATCAGCCTGCCATTGGTCATGCTAGAATCGATCCACAATAAAGTAATTACCAGCTGGATCACTTGTATTGAGACATAATGAAAAAAAGATGAAGATTAAGAATACCAACAATTTTACTTCCATTTTAGTGGTACCATGTTCTCCCAGTTTAATATACAGCTTTAGAGTTGGTGGATAACAAAAATTGTCTACCATACACTACTGAGTGGTATGAAAACGTGTAGATACTGCTTGCCAGCTCTCATGTTCTAAACAGGGCAACAGTATGGAGAGGATCAGAGGCAAGTTCTGTCAGGATGTTCATTCAAAATCCTCCAGAGACATAAAGAGGAAATGTGCTCACTCACTGTATTTGTCCAACATGAGATGACTCAACAATGCACGCATGATTTGTTGTAAAATCAACTTATGTAAAAGATTAGGATATTCTCCAGAATCACATTCCCAGTGTTAGAAGATTATTACCAGAGCTGGTCAGCCTTTACACTAAGAGCACCTCCTGAACAAGCATTTGGAACAGATCCTGTAAAATGTCCAACATCCCTATCGTTTAAAATCAAGGAACAGAGGTGATTTGGAGCATTCACATGAACAAGGATCACATGTCAAACCAAGGCGAATTTTACAGTAACTAGCACAATACTGGAAATTCCATGACAAGCTGCATGCTACTACCAGAAGGCAGAGGGGAGGAAAACGCATACTGACTAGAAGCACTTAAAAGTATTTATTCAGCAACTGTAGGGTAATAGGGCCCTGGTTTTTTCCGAAAAAAAATTCAATGCCCAAGAAAAACCCTTTTATTACTAAATGTATGATTGCACCATTAAAACATGGTGACTTGCCAATTGCAAAACAGATTTTGGCAGGAAGTTGTTCTAAGCACATAGATGCACTACATCCAACCTCCACTGTCTGCCATGAACATGATTATGCTGGCTTAGGCTTGAGCTAAATTGGCTTATGCCGACATTTTACTGCCAGAAGATAGATTTAATTTCAACCAGAAGTCTGTTATGGAACAGGCAGCAAACAGATGTGAAAACCTTCTTGGAGACAATTATTTGATACATAAATCAGCAAAATCACCAATAATACACTTACGTATGTCATACAAAGCAGCTAAGGATACTGGCTAGAAAATGTAGCCAAAGCCAGCATATCTAATCAGTTACCTAATGCATTTTGGGTGAGTAGTGAACTACTTCATTAGACTACACGTTTTTCAAATCTGCAGTGGCACAGCTATAGATCCAGGTGGAAGAACACTTAAAAAATTAACAAAACTGTACCAGCTATCTGTAACAATTAATTTTCCTAAATAAGTTTGCATCTCATATAGCCCTGCCAAAATGGTATGAAAACTACAAACCCAGAGAAAAGAACATGTTCACAAAACAAAGCTAATCTGCAGCACACAGTGAAATTGGAAAGGCAGCTTGAATCCTACCTTCCAGCATGCTGAGGTGCATGGCATCATTGGCTCGCTTTGGCACACTAAGCATCACCTCCAGGCCATCCTTAATCTCACCTTTACCTTCTTCACAGCACGTGAGCAGCTCCTGCAAAAGACAAGCAGACAAGAGGACTCTCTATCACTTACTTCTACACAAATACGACAGACAACCGAAGAGTCCTTCTAACAAACCAAAAATAATTTTTGACATTTAAAATCTTTTTGGACTTCTTAGTCTGCCAGTGATGTGACAGTATGCTTTGTTTCTATCCTGATCAGTTCTCCAAGGAGCAGCCCAAACTATCAGTTAACCATTTCTAATTTAAACAGGATTATCTGCTTAATAAGAAGTCTTTAAAAGTTATGTTAAGAACAAAACTTTTTTTGATAAGCACAGACACAGTTATCAGATGCTGTGCCACATCAAGGCCCAGAACAATGCAGCTGCCAAGTCACGAAGATAGTGGAAAGCAGGGCAGCACAAAGGGACCCCTCCTGCTTCCCACGTCAGTCATTGCTCTGCTGCACCAAACACCTGCTCTGTACAACTGCTGATAAAGAGAATTTGCAGTGTTTTATTCTAAGTATTCTATTAATGACTCTATTCTGTGTTTACATTTAAAAGCAACCTACAGACAAAACTCTTTAACACAAACAAGCATTAACTAATGGACAGAGGTTAGAGAATTGAACATGCTGAAGTGCTGTAGTAGAATTTAGGGCATACAGTTCTCTGCCCATTCAATATCCCACAGTTTTAACATAACAGCCCCTGAGCTGATATTCAAATTTCCTCACAGCCTTTAAGCATTTGAACAGTATAAAGATAAAATGCAGGTTACATAACCAAAAGAGCATATTATGCTCCTTCTGTTATTCAAAAGACCCACTTAATTCCTTCCCTCAGGTTAAGTTCCTTTTCCCCTTTTTAAAGGGAAAGCCATGTGACTTCTACTATTATCATCATTACATTATTTTTATTTAACTGCCAATACCACCTTCACAGCAAAACACTACATGCTCACACCTAAATTTTTCATGACAACTCCACAGAACACTGAGAGTAACTAAATATCTCTCAGAGGCACAGAAGAGGAGCAGCTTCAATACCATTGGAAAAACATGGAAAAACAAGTGAAACTTCCAGAACTGTAAAATGTTTCAACAATCATTCAAGTTTTAGGCTCTTAATCCTACCACACTTTACACCTATCTTCACACACAAAAAAAAAAAAAAAAAAAAGGACGACAACCCAGAAACCTAGCAACCGCCAGACAAATCCATTTTACTATGTAGCAAAGACATCTGGCTCTGCAAACACTGGTGAAACCAATCTATCCCACCACCTCCATAATATAGCAGGCTAAGACATATTAATACTAAAAATAATAATAGTTGGAATTAATACCTCAAAATTTCTGCAACAGCACAGCCTAGGGTATTTCTGTAATTACAACTTGATTAAGTTGCAACTCTTTGCAAGTGGAAAACAGACAATACGCTTCAGTCAAAAATCACAGATTTGTTTCCACCCAACCTGACCTGAAATAGCCTGTAACATTCTTCAGAAATTTCAAAAGCAATCATGCATGGCTGTTTTCAAGTAAGAAGGGGAGACAAAGATCAGTTACAGTGCTTTTGTAGGCTAATACAACAAAACAAGCACTGCCACCTAACAGAGTCCCAGCACAGTCCAAGAACACTGCTGCTCACCTGAGAAGACATCTGTCCACTGAGCGAAAGCTCTAACTAGAGGGTTCCAAAAGCTGTGCTTATCTTAACAGCTACTATTTACTTGACATTTCCAGGCAACATTACAAATATCAACTCTTTGTGCAACAGCTCTACAGGTACCGTCACTATGTGTATATATTTACTGATACACATACATATTTATATGTCTAAGAGATATTTTATCTTACAGTTTTATATATAAATAAACATATTAAATTATTATCTATTTTACAGTATGTAGTACCACCAGCATAGCTAACAGCTTGCCAAAATTTAGTGTAGAAATCACTACAAAAATGCATCCATATGGCCATGAATTACTGTTTTACCCTGGAAATGCAAATTATATTTTTTAAGTAAACATCAGCAGAAAAGTATCTTTTTTTGATTTACAGAAATCCAGATAAAAAGTTGCTTGTTTATGCCTTCTTTCATTTTCAGCTGAAATTTTGCAGCAGTATTTGAGGCTGCCCAAGATGCTGGAGTCCCACAGAGCAGAGCAGAAACAACCCTCCCAATTTCAGCCAGAGCTTTGCCTCCTTAAGAACAGCAGAATCAGATGAAGAACCCTGAATTAATACTGACCTTTAAAAGAAGCTGGTATTTTGTAATCCTTTGGACAGGTTTGATAAGGTAAGAGGAGATGGAGTTGGCCAGTCCATGTCGTTGTTGTATCTCCTATGTGGAAAAAGCAAACATTTGAGGACTGTGAGCACCAACGCTCAGATATAAACTGCTTTGAGGGATACTTTGATTAACTACAAATTCTATTTCAGCAAGAAAAAGAAAAACCAAAAAACAGGATGACCAGATATTCCAGGCACAGTGAATCATTATGCTGTGCATCTGTCTGCTCACTTGGTACAAATAGAAGATTATTACCTCCGAGAGAACTTGTGAAATGTTTCAACAAACCTAAACACACAGAGCAACAATTAGGGACATAGAACTTGTGGCAAGACCTTTTTTAAAAACATTAAGATCTGTACTTCTTTTGCTACTTGCAAGAGAGGAAAAACCCTCACATTCCAGTGTCCCAGGGAAGAGGCAGGAGCACCAGGAAAGGCTGAGGTGGAGGTTTCTCAGCATCCCCTGCTATTTCAGTGCTAACAGCCACAGATGGCCTCAACCCCCACCAGAGGGAGCACCGAGTAACAGTTTTTGACTGAAGAAAAGAGATTACCAAGTACTTGAATAGAAAACAGCCACTTAAAAATAGAAAAAAGAATTACCTCCACGAAGCTAAAAGTGGAAAACAGAATTAGCTGATAGCTAGATGGGATGATTACAGATTTCAGGTACTAATTAGGGCTGAACTTCACTGATTAGGTCTGCCATTTATCATAGCATTGGATGTACTTTAACCAAGCAATTTCAAACAGCAAGTTATGCCCCACAGCTATGTGCCCTCTAACCGTGATTACAGTATCAGAAATTCCCAACATGGGATACACATGATATTTTCACATGGACCAGTGGTGTCATCAGTGGAAGCTCTGAGTTGTCTGTGCACAGAATTAGGTCTCCACACTCTAGGAGGATTAGGAGATAGAGAGCTCTGGATATAGTGGTAAAACAGCTGGCTCAAAGGAGGCGGTGGCAAGAATTTATTTCTAATAGTTTTATCAGAGCTCTGTGTTATTTTTTAAAATGGTATTTACTAGATTTTTCTTGGAATTTTTTTTTTGTCATATCTGCCTGATTTTCTGTAATTTACCTGCTCTTCTTCAAACACTGAAAACTTCACAGAGGTTTCACAGAAAGGCTCTGCATTACAATGTTTAGAAACCCCATTTCCTCAGTGATTAGGCTTTTGAGATTAACTCCAAGAGCTTGAGGGATTTCCTCTACTTCCCTCTACTTGTACAAACAATTCTACAAAAAAAAGTGGTGTCATTACACAGCTAGTGGCTCAGCTGGGAAAAAAAAATTGAAAGAGAGCACTCTAATTGAATCATCTGTTAATATGTGTCCAATCAAAACTCATTCACCATGACCAAAATTCCTCCCTAAAACCTCTAACGCATCGACATTTTTGTCCCTTTTTTATGCAGAATATTGCACGTGCAGACCAAGGAACCTTGGGACTGAATAAGGAGGTTTAGCCCTTCTGAACAACAGCAGTCAACTGGACTACCACTACATGCAATTACAGTTTAAAAGTGCTCCAAAAATTTAACCAAGATTTCCATCTTTATTACATACAGTGCAAACTAAGCACATCAAAATGCTAAGATTTGTAGGATGTGCTTGTGTGAGCTGAAGATTCATGTCTCGGTTGCTGCCGCCAGAACCTGCTTCCAGTTCTGAACCGCTCTGATCCGTGACAGAGACTTTTCACATCTGATTTGACAGCACTGTAACACCAACCAAGCAATGAAGTTAACCATGTGAGATGCAGGACTGATTTTCTTAAGCTGACAGCTTAATAAATTGCAGTGTTATTAACAGGAAACTTGCATTTTCTTAACAAATCAGGCACTAAGCAGAACTGCAAATTCAACAAAGAGCCAAGGAGTGCTTTTAAGATGGACATGATGTACTTACATCGAAGTATGCTCCTGCATGTTCTAATATCAGCTGAGTAGAATCTGGCTTATTTTTACAGTAGGTAACATACATCTGGAACTTGTCTGCCTGCAGAATAAAATGCAAATTTACAGAGGTTATCAGAGAGCATCATTCCCATCTTAAAATTTTTTACACCTTCATCAGACAGCTTATCTTCCGTATCAAGAAACTGAGCTGTACAGAATTATATTCCCACTCAAACTGGCAGCATAAGAATATGCATCAGGCAAGTAAGACTGAAAACAACAGCAATGTATATAAAAGTAGGTTATTCAAAGCTGAGAGAAACCACATCTGCACGCAAGTTTAGGCAACTTGCACACACAAGAGCAGCTAAGGACTGGCATCTGACAGAGTGCCCTAATTGCTGTTTTCTCAGTTAAAGACACACACGTTTTACTTAAATTTGAAGGATGAGGTAGTTTTACAAATCAAAAAGGGATCCGAGAGCAAGAATTTATCCCTTCATGTGTCCTATCTCCCTTTCTACTTCTAAACATAAGTCTGACTTTATTACCCAAGTAACGAAGCAATGTCCAACATCTTCTGGTAACTGTTCATATTTTTCCAACTCCTTGAGAAATATACTGTGGGTAGAACAGAAACAAATAATACAAGGCACATGAAACATGTTCATTACAGCAACTTGTTTGTATCTATCGTCTGTGAACAAAGGCCATTAGAAAACTTTCTGTAATACCAAAAGCATGAATTAAGGAAATAAAGATATAGAATAGATAAAAGATATGGAATAGATAAAAATATGTATTAAAAGTACTAATATAAAATATAATTCAATAAAAATTCTGATGTGAAAATCAGAAATTAAACCAGCAGACATGCAGTCAATACATAAGAATACATAATTTAGTAATTGCTGTTGTTCTTCATCAAGAAGGTTTCCTACTGTTTTCAGTTTCAAGAAAAGTTTAGCCTTCATCACAATTCAAAAAAACCCCAAACCTTACTTTTTGGATACTCAAGTTCTCAAGTTAACAGAAAGCATACAAAGAGCTGTAAAATCAGGGTCTGGAATATTCTAGGTGTATTTTATTACTTCAAAGAATCATAACTCAATACAAATGTGTACACAACCAATGAAAAAACAAAGAAAGAAGATTCAGAGAAAGATTTCTGTACACAGATCTCCCTAGGAACCATTCCATTCAGAAGAAATGTTGTCAACAAGTCTCCTTCATGCTCCATACTCAAAGTAAATGTAATGATGCTGGGGCATCTCCACAGAAGCTATGAAGAGCCAAGAAAGAGCTGGGAGCCCTACTCTTTCCCATTAACAGCTGCACTTATTTATCAGGAATGAGGGCTCTGAAAGAATGACAAAGCCCTCATGTTTGTGCTACGTTTGTATTCTATTGAGTACAGTGGTTTCCATCTCTTCAGAACAACTGACAAACCTACAACAAAATTTTGATGTATCCAAATAATTTCTTAAACGCTGAAAGATGTCCAAGACTGAAAAATACAGTTTCTAATGGTGTACCTACCTGTCTGCAAAAAGCAACAGCTGAAATAATTTAGCAATGAAGGAGGAAAATCTTTAGATTTTTTAAATGAAAAAGCATTCATTACTGATATACACAATATTTTCATTAGGAAATCCCTCAGGTCATCATTTGGATTTAGCAGTAGTATGGAAATGGAAGATAAGTCACTCACTTATTGTGGAACTCATAAATTTCCTGCATGTTTCCAAAGATAATGTGTTCTTTGTTTACAATACCAGGTGGGATCTCCTCAACTCCACTTGTCATTTCCCATAGATATGTCTGCCCAGAACAAAAAAGACAAATGAAAATGATGATAAACTCCCAATAGAAGCAGCCAGGTATCTGTAAATATGCATTCCTGGAGAGAAACTAGGCAAAGATCACATAGCAGCCTCATCTCCAATTGTGACAATGCCCGTTGTGTCAAATATACCTTGCGATTTTGACAGTGAAATACAAGTTCCACAACTGACAGTTTAACATAGTCCCTGAGACTTCATCATTTAAAATGCATAGTGTTCTTGACAACCTCTAATGCTTCAGGATATTCCTTATCAAGGTCATGTCTGCAGTCTAGAAGTTCATGCTTTGTGCAACAGCTACCACTGAACATTAGTTGCTTCAGCATAACAATTACTGGGCACTTTTCCATGGAATCTCACTGAATTTCTATTCAAAAAGTCAGCTAGTTGCAGAACATGTGATACAGATAATAAGAGAATTAGCACAAGCTCTTCTCTATTGCTAGCAAAGCAAATAAAGTAAACCCCTCCTTTTCCCCTCCTCTCTCTGAAACAAAAACCCCGCACACGATTATGAATTGAGAAAGGAACAAACACTGAAACTCAGTACTGACAAAAGCAAAACACAGAGGGTGAATTCTGAAATGGCTGTTATCAGATGTAATTCTAAGTTTCTTCTTAACAGAAGTAAAATTACTTAATTTGGCCCTATGATCCCAAACCAATCATGACCAGCTATTAAAACCAGAAACAAACAGAAAGCAATGGATTGAACCCTGCCTCCAAAGATCAGTGAAAAAAACGAAAACTCACATCCATGCATTCCCGGAGGTCTCTTACGTAAGCCTTTTCTGTCTGAATTAGCTCAGCCATAATGAACCTTAGGTGACAACAGAAAGAATAATCAAATCTCAGTCTGTTAGATCACTATGAATGCATAATAACCAGACTACATCTTTCTCCTCATCAGCTTTTGCTTTTCCACTGCAGCAAGAAAAATCTGAGAACTGAAATGTGAAGAGAGACAAGAGATGAAGGAAACCTAAGAGGTAACACCCCTCCATTACTAACCAGGACAAAAAAAAATGGGGAAGGAGATGGAATTTTTTCTCTAACACTTTTCACTGCTACCGTCATTTAACTTTTGTCTTGCTTCCTCCCCTTACACATTTATTTCACATTATTTCTAAAAAGGAAAAAAGCATGTCAAAAGAAGTCTAACAGTTTTGGAAGTTTAAGATTCTGTCATGCTAGAATTATCTATGAGAACAAGCACGTGAATAAATGGCATTAGGAAATACTGAGTACTATCACTCTCTTTTTACCATTTATATTATTTCTAAGCTGTCAGACAAGCCATGACAGTTGTTTCATTATCAGGATTGATTTATGCATTCTCATTGATTAAAAATAAATAAATGTATTACTCTTTCCTGCGGGCAGACTTTCGTTTTTCTTCATTAAGCTCATGAGCAGCATCGCGCAGTTTCACCTCTGACCCAGGGACACTGGCTGGGATTATATCCAGCTGCAAGCTTTTGCTCTTTATTAAAGAAAGGAAGAATTGATTAAGGAAAGAGACAGGAGAAAACGGTAGCTAAATCAAATGCAAGTAAAGCTTGTTTGTCTGTTATCACACTCAAGATTCTCTTACCGATTTATTGGAATCGGAGGAAATACCCAGAGCTTTCTCTAAAGAGGTCCTGTATTTCTCCATGCGCAGGGAAAAGTCTCTGTACCTCTTATCCACTGCTGTGACACATTTTTTAATCTCTGTTGCATGAGCATGCCCTTTTTCACAAAAGCCATCAGCCAGCTGTATCAACAACTTCACCCTCTCTTTGGTTTGCTATGAAAACAGGAAAATATCGAACAGTTACGAGCGCTACCTGTCATGCAGGGGGTCATTTTGCTTAACTGCTACTAAGTGCAATTAGAGAAGGAATTGAAGGAGCTACCTTCCTCCTCTCGCTTCCCAGAACTCCTTTAAACATATACCTTTTACTTAATAAAAATAGTCCAAGATTAATGTAGGTTTCCATGGGCTGTATTATTACATGACTAGAATCAGACTGTTTAGTTTTCTTTGAAAAATGTGCTCCATATCTAACCCAGAGATTAAATTCTGCTAGGCAAGCCTTTCAGCATGGGTACTCTTGCATCAACACAAAGGCATTTTGATGCCAAAGAAGGTACTTTGTTCATTAACACTGAAGCACTGGTATTGGCCCACAGTCTCAAGAATCTACCTCCTTTAGACACCACTGAAATGCTGGGATGGAAGTAAGTCTTGTTACACACTTCACTCTTTAATGGATTAACACTACATTCTTTAAACCTTTTCTATATCATGCTTTGTTGGCACAGAATTGTTTGAGAGAAACTAAGAGAACAAGTAGTTACCACCAAATCTCTAAGTGCTTTCCACAAATGACAAGCTGCCTAAGATTTTGCCTTTTCTTTCATGTAAATCATAAAACATCCACCTCTCTCTCTGTCATGAGTGAAGTGTACTGTCAGGGCGCTTGTCAGCAGGGAGTAAAGCTAAATAATCAATAAAAACTTGACCCTTATATTAACTGAAAAATTCTAGTTTCTTCTCTTTTTAAAATTCTTTTTCCTCCCTAATAGTCCCTCATCCAAGTATTTCTTTTCAGTATGGAATTAGCAAGGGCTAACATATCCTCCCAACAGGTAGCAAAATGTCAAGGGAGTGATACAAACAACATCCTTTCAAAAGGGGCACCAACTTCATCTGCCGACTGACAGAGGAAACAAGGAGGAGCAGTGGTGCTCTGCATACTCGAAGGGATTTAGCAAATCAAAGTCTGGAGCAAAGCTCAGACAGAAGAAAATCTATGTTTGAACATCAAAAGTGATCTCTATTCTTTCTGGATTCTTTTTTCTCCCTTCCCACATGCCCCCTGACCAACTCCATCTCCAAGTCTCTTCTGAGGTGATCCTTCAGACAAATGAACAGTTGCTTACTTTCCTGGGCTCTATTATTTCTCTGTGAAGGTTGGAGAGCCAGGGGGAAAAACCAGTGACAGTTTGAACAGGTGGTGAAACAAAACAGAGAGACAAACAAGGCTACAAACTCAGGTACTTCAGTCATGCACTAGTTGCTTGTCTTTCACACGTGAAAATGGGTAAGCCTCACAAGTGACATCTGCATCTCTGTAAAGGCCTCCAGAGATGCAGAATTACATTGTACTGCCTGACTCAAAAAGGTTTACAGCAGAATCACAGAATACTTTAATAAAATGAGTTAACTAACAAATAAAGCTTTATTTTTTCTACTGTCTTCTAATTAATAAGCTGAATAATAATACAGCTTGTTGTATTTTATATCCTAAATGAACATGCAGCAATCCACAGTCATGAAGATATGAAAGTGGAAATCAAAGGCCCTGCAAGGTTTGTAGGTATTGAAAACATTTTTAAGCTATCTCACTATGATTCTGTCATGAGAAATCAACAGCACATAGGGCTCATGGAGCTCCAGTAACAATGGTTATCTGCTGGTTATCTTCTGGTTTATTCTGTTCTCAGCAGAAATACAGAGAGAAAGCCATTGCAAGTAAACAGATCTTAATGGACACGTCCTTGGGGGATTTTTTGATGGGTGGGGAAATTTAGTTGTTTTATTTTGTTTCAAATCTTACATAATTCAACTTGTATTCAACTTGTTTATCGACAACCTACAAAGGAATAGAATGCACCCTCAGCAAGTCTGTTGATGAAACGAAACCAGGGGGACAGGCTGTGCTGCCACTCAGCAGGACCTTGATATGTTGGAGAGTTGGGCAGAGAGATCTAACGAAGTTCAACAAGGGCAAATGAAGGGTCCTGCAACTTGGGGGGAATAACCCCAAATACCAGCACCGGCTGGGGGCTGATCTACCAGGTAACAGCGCTGTGGAGAAGGAGCTGGGTGTCTTGGTGAATAAGCATGAGCCAGCAGTGCCCCTGCAGCCAGGAGGGCCAATGGTATCCTGGGGTGCATCAGGAAGAGTGTGGCCAGCAGGTCAAGGGAGGTGATTCTGACCCTCTACCTGACCCTAATGAGGCCACATCTGGAGTACTGTGTTCAGTTCTGGTCTCCACAGCTCAGAAAAGACAAGGAGCTAATGGAGAGTGTCCAGCAAAGAAACACAAAGATGACTTGGGGGCTGGAGCATCACTCTAATGAGGAGAGTCTGAGGGAGCTGCTCCAGTTTAGTTTGGAGAAGAGAAGACTGAAAGAGGATCTCACCAAAATATAAAATATCTCAAAGGCAGCTGTTAGGAGGAAGGTGCCAGACTCCACAGTGATGCCCAGTGACAGGACAAGGACTAATGGCCATGAACTAAGCACCAGAAGTTCCATCTCAACACGAGGAAGAACTTTGCATTGAAGGTGGTGGAGCACTGAACAGGCTCCACACCCAAAGAAGGTCATGGAGTCTCCCTCTGCGGAGACATTCAAAACCCACCCGGACACATTCTTGTGTAACTTGCTCTTGGGGACCCTGTCCTGGCCGGGGGATTGGACTAACTGATCTCCAGAGGTTCCTTCCAACTCTAAGTATTCTGTCATTTTGTAATTTTTTTTTTAAATTTATTTTACCTTTGCTGTGATCTGAAATTCTTCATGTTCTTTTAACAACTCTTGAGTGTGCTGGATACTAGAACCAGTGGAAGTATGTGTGGATAAATAAAACTCTCCGTTGTCATGAATCCATTCCAGAGCCTAAATAAAGCAATAATGAAGGAAAGTAAGAGAAAATGCAATATATTTTTGCCAACAGAAACCATCTGTAATCAGTATTTCACACACACCATTTGACCACTGGTGAATTTCAGCGTACGTCACTTGTGGCAATCATCTAATACCTTTACAATATCAAATAGTTCATATATCTGAAATAATTCACTTAGTCTATGAAGCAATGCTTAAAGAATTAAAAATGACATATGGATCTGAACACTTCAGGGAAGTCCACTACTGCAGGATTACAGGAATCCACTATTGAAAGGCTCTAAATAACTGTGTTCACAGTTTTGGCAGCATACTCCCAGCTGATGAAAAAGAAAAAAAATCACTTTTTCGGTGCCACATGGGACAGCTATACTCAGAAATATGTATTTTCCAACTTGTAAAAATGTACATAAGACCGCCAAGTGTGTAGGCTAAACTTTACAAGCACGTAAGATTTAACTATCACTTCACTCTTTTGCTGACGTACTCCAGCCTCACAAAGTGTTGTCTGTGCTCCTAGAAATTAAACCTGCAGCAGAGAAGGAATGGTGAGATGTCTCAGTTAAACCAATTCACGTATGTATAAGTAGAAAAAAAACAAGAACGAAGAACTGCAAACCAGAATTGTTCCCTTCCACATCCTGACACTTTATTTGCTCACTATAATGAAAAAGGCTGATCCATGTAATTATCTATGCTTTACCCACACATTACCTGCTGCCCTTTTATGCATAACTCAGTGGTCGCGAGGAATCTCTGGCTCCCGGAAAAAGCAAGAGTTGTCTCCAAACTGCAGCATAACAGTAAAAATCTAACTGACAGCTGTTCCGCTGCTCTAAATACACGCTTCCTACAGCAGCATGCAGAGGGACGGGAGCTTAGAAACTTCTCGTTTCTGACAAAGCCATTAGCAGATATTCAAAGAGTTTTATACAGCTTGCTTAGAACCACCTTATTACTAAATGCATGTGTATCTTCTGTATCTTCAGTAAATACACAGAGCACTAGACAAAAATTTAGTACTCCAAGAGAAAAAGTAGTAGATTGCTAGAGGGTCCTCACTCTTCCCTTAAAAGGATAAACTGAAATCACGAGAGTTATCTATCCACATTACCAAGAATAGGAAAAGGTTTATCTTGGTGGACAGTAGATATGTATGTTTCAAACACATGACCTTACACTGAATCAGCAAAGGCACTGTCTGAGTTATAATTCCACCAATGATTTAAGCTCATCAAAGCTGTGATGAAACAACGTTGATTCCCTTACTTCCACTTCAAACGCTTTTCCTTTTTGGTGCAAAACTTGAAGCGAGCAGAAAGCCTCCAAAACTGAACACTGAATGTGAATGCCAGGATGCCATTTCCTTAGTCACACACTAGTGCAGGTGCAAGCCTGATGAGATGGGCCTATACTTTTGAGAAGTCGCTGATGGAAACAAACCAACAACTCTTGGACTTCAGTCAAAAAAGCAACATTTCAACCAGCCACCTCTGTGACACCCCTTGTCATTCTAATGTCAATCTTTGCAAGCAAAGACTGATGTAGACAGGCAGCATGGCTACCGCGGATATTACTAACAACATCTAATACTTACTGCTTTCAACTTTTTAACCTCTGCCTTTGTTTAGTGGGTTTATTACACAATGCTGGAATGAATGATAAACAAAAAACTTCCCCTTCCAGAATCACAGAATGATCTGGGATGGAAGAGACCTTAAAGACCATGTAGTTCCAATCCTCCTGCCATGAGAATGAAACGTAGTCCCTTTCGTAACTTGCTGGCAGCTCTCTAGAGGCACAGCATAACAAAGTTCAACTCGATGTTAATTCCTACAGTTTAGATCAGCTTTCATTTCATTCGAGGTATCACTGCAAGAACTGGAGAGATCAGTTTAGGGATCAGGTGAGCCTTTAACTCTGAAAGGACTTGAGAATCTACCACTGTCCTTGCAAACTACTACGGTATCTTTTCCATCAAAAAGGCATCAAGTTCTGAAAGCATAGAGAACAGGTTCTTCCAAATTCCAAAAAGACATCTAAATGAAGAGAGCAACATTATCATTTTTCTGGCTAATCAATGTGGAGTCCCATATATGGTTTGGTTCGCTTTGATTTTTGATGACTGAACTGGTGATTGCTGAAAAATCGGATTTACAATGAAAACGCTGACAGATCTTTATCTCCAGTGTTTGACTGTTAGTTAGTAATCTCTATACAAAAACAAGCAGATCATGTGCTTGTCAGAGGTTTAAATTAAGGTTATTCAGAAGTGGGGCAGAGGCGGGGGGAGGGGGGACAGGAAAGGGATGGTGGTGTTGTTTTAAAGAGCTATCAGTCTTCAAATTCACTCCAAGATTCATCTTGCATTAGTTTCTTTGTGAAAGCATGAAAGGCAGACTTGACAATTCTTCCAAGAGAGCAAACCACACCAATAGTTTTTAAACTTTTGTCTAAATAAGCTGTCAGAAAGAAATAAAAAAATTAGAGTTTTGAGACCTTTAAAGTAGATCTGACTATATTTTACACTATGGGCGTTGCGTCCTTTTCTGCAGAACAGGAACAGATAGCTTCCTTTCTTTGTCTTATAACGAGCTTTAAAAAAAAAAAGTAAAAAACCATCACAGATCAATCTATTTACCACTTCTGCCTCGAACCCCCTACTTATTTTCAAGGCATGTGTTTTGATTAGTGAAGGAGACTTTTTGTGTGTGTGTGGTAGTTACTTAATAGTTCTTTCCAGACTGATAAACTCAACGAAATACCAAGAGGTGGATCTATCACACAGGAAACCATGAAACCAAATACACAAAGAATTGAAAAACCAAAGTAATTCAGTTACTATTGTTTAATGAGTTATCCAACTTGTCAGATTTCTAGAACTGCCAATCAACTTAATTAGATATTTTTCCTCCAACATCTGAGAAAAATGCTGCTGCCTGTAATTTCCCCAGACAAATTAGGTGTGTGTGTAAAAGTTAACAAGCATAACAATTTGTCAAACACAAGCTTGAAGAAATTAGATTTGCCAGTACCAGATGAAGCTGGCAGAAGCAAAACATCACCTTTAAGTTACAATAGTTACAGGCACACTGCCTCACCAAATTTAGCTGTTCTGTATTAAAGGGAAAGGAAATAATTCTACTTTTATCCTTCTGATGTTTTAGCCATTTGAAATACTGAAGTCAATGACAAATCTGTTAGTGTGAAAAGACAATGTATGTCAACCCTCGATCACACCAAAGAGGATTTTCTTGTGAACCCCTCACCTGTTTGGCACTTCTTTCAAACACCACATACTGTTGGCATTGATCAAGACGTCTTTTACGCATGGTCCAATAATGCAGCACACGGTTCTCCCTCTGGAAGAGTTCATTCAAGATATCTGAAGAAACGAAAACAGATCTTATGGCAACCAAATTTCAAACATCACACTAAAATCAGAGGAATAAAGTACTTTACATTGTAGAATTTACTATACACTTACTCTTACTGTTAGTCTTTGCTTTGCTTTTTCCTGATATTCACGAAACACAGAGTGTTCCTTTTTCATTACTTACAGAAATGCTGGTTAAAGAAACTAGAGATGCAATCAAAACTTACTACTGACATATTTTTTTCTTTCAAATATTTTTCACAAGGAGACTGCCACTGCTTATAGCAGGATTGAAAATGTAGGTTGATAAAGATGGCTCTTGATGGGGTTTCCTCAGAAAGAACAAGCATGCACAAGTAATCACAACATGCAAAGTATCATATTAATTGAAGTAAAAAAAATGTGGTTTTAATATATCAGTCTCCTATAAAGTATTTTAACGATTTAATAAAGATGAAAAAATGTACCTCAAGTACAACCTCAAGTCACCAAGAGATCAAATACAGCACAAGCAGAAATTGTATGTACAGAAACCCAAGTAACACAAATAGGCAATTACTAAGTTTGTAATTCTCTATTAAAAAAAAAAAATATCAAACCCAACAGCGTATAATTAAGTAAGCTGACTTATTAAATATGAATGTTCACTGAACCTTGAGAGAACTTCCAGGTAATCAAATAATTAACTCCACAGTTCATTATTCCTGAGTATCAGAAAATTCACATCCAAATCCCACATGTCCAACATTTTAACTTCTTCCTAGCGAAGACCTTGTGCTTACACTATGCAGAAGACCTTATCTGAACTCTGCTTCTTTAATGTTTATGGCTTTTCCATCAAACAAAGAAATTCTAGCAGTTTCCTGTGAAGCTTACTTTACCCACTGCTGCTTCCAGAGCAGCAGCCCTACTTGACTTTGTAGCTATTACACACCCAGAGGGCAAGCTGAGCACAGGGGAATGGAGACATCCAATGTCTCCACCAGGTGATTCTGCTGCAATTGCATAGAGCCATAAGGGAGGTCCAGCAGAAGAGACCACAAAAAAGGCTCATTCTTTACGTCAACACTTCACTTGCTTTTCTACTCACACCCAGAGCTGGCTATTTTCCATAATCCGTAATTACAAGTGGAGGCTTTCAGGTCTAGGTGTTCTAAGATCTCTACATTCTGCTCTCCCACTGTGCAGGTCTACCATGCTTTACAACCCAAAAGCTAACAGCTCCAAGAAACAGTTTGACAGAGAAGCCCAAGCAGGAAGCCTGAGGGGAAATGCATCTTTGTCTACCTCATCAGAGACCTGGGACCAAACATAGCCACTTGTGATAGCCTCCCTGAGGATTACAAAACCTGTCTGCATCACTGCCAACATCCTCGTGCTTAGAAGCACCATATTCCCACTTGCCACCGGGTGCTGAGATCACCCAGAACTTGCTTTTGATTGGAATGCGGTCACCGTGGCCAAGGTATTATTTTCTGCTGGTCAGGCTCCCCTCAAATATGCCTCAGCTGATCTGTCCCTTAGCCAAGCTATGAGCTGATCTGCTATGAGCCTCCCCTGATTTCTCAGTTTTATTTCTGCCTTATGTCACCTCCAAAACACTTGCTCAGATTATATGCCAGATTTTGAGAGGTAGGGAGATAGAGCGGGTGGGACACAACTATCATTACACAATGCAACACACCCAACTGGACACACCATATAAAAACAGACATCTTGATAGTGACTCAAGCAAAGTAGTTCTGACAAGGAGCAAGTGAGGTGAATTTAGCTAATTGGAACAGCATTTGTTCTGTCAGGACATGATACAGATGGCAAGGCAGTGAGAGATATTTGGCTGGGCACTGCTAGTGTTAGTGCCATTAATTTCTTGGACTGACAAAGAGGATAAAAAATACTCTATAAACTACTCTAAGGAACTTACAAAACATCAATATTTAATACTAGGTTTGGAATAGCATCTCTATATCTCAAGCCACCTAAACTACAATCCCTGTTGTCATTTACTTTGATTCCAACATTTGTTAGGATTGTTCCCTAAACTTTCAGTTTATTCTACAGGCTCAAAGAGCTCTTACCTGTCTCTATGCATCCTAGTCCCTTCTATCAACCTATCTAAAAATATAAGCACCATTAGACAAGCTCCTGAACAGTGCTCAGTCACAGCCTGTACAGCAGAGACATGTAACAGAGATGCCCACAGACTTAGCACCTGAAAAAAAGATGGAGATGCTCTCATTTCTGAGCTTACAGGAATTGTCACCAACTCAATCCACCTGCCACAGCACAGTTTTAGGCCACAATTCCTTCCTAAATGAGACAGTATCCGGGAACTCTTAACTGTATATCAAAGACATTATTTACACTGGTATGCAGGAGTTTAAGGACACCTCTCAGAGCTCAGTACCGCTGTAATTCCTGTTCCTCATGAAGCACATGCTTAGCTAAACTCTGCCTAGATTAAGACGTCACTTTTCTAGATAACTTAATCTGCATTTGGGAGTAAGGATCAAGTATGCCACTGAATGAGGTTTTTGAAAAATGTTCAGCACTTCTGCAGAAACTCAAGGGTTACTCAAATTTTTAAAGCTTATTATAGTTTATTAATTATAGTTTATTAATTTATAAAGTACATACTGATTGCAGTCTGCCAGTTTCATGCATACATCTGAGTATGTAATCCTCTATTAGAACATATGTAAACTCTCTTTCACCAAAATAAAATAAACACTCAATTTTTTTCTCTATTTAGAAAAGAGGTGAAAGATCTTTTTTTTCTTGACATGCATATTTGAACAGGAAGAACAGAGAGAACTTTTATATATTTTGGTCTGCTACCACCATACCATTGAGACCTAACATAAAGGAGCCCCCACTAGTTCTATCTTAACTCATGTTTAATTCTCAGAGGGATATATTACATGGTTTATGAGGGAAAAGTATTAGAGCAATAGCTCATTTTTTTCTGCTCGGGGATTTTTGCTGGTTTTTTGTTGCTTTTTAAACACGTATCAGTCATCCAGAATTTTAAATGTACACAGAACATGCGTAACACTACGGTTCTAATGTGCAATTACTATTCTTAAGGACTTTAGTGGTGATCTTTCTATTTTTTCCTCATATGAGCACATTTACCTTCCTCAGAATGACTGTTTCTATACAGATTTCAAAACCGAATTTTAAAATGTACTCAGTAAGTGTGGTAGCCACAACTTCTGCTTGCTTCTGCTCTGCTTTCTTCGTCTTTTACTGAGAGAAGAGCTAAGCGACAAATGTCAGCTTCAGTTATTGGTACTGCTGGCATTGAGATTTTGTTTTTTCCAGTTCTATAAATATTGATGTCTTGAGGACAGAGGAAAAACAACCCTTTGTTGTAGCTCTAAACTCTCAAAGTTTCAACTGCCCCAATCCAGTTATTTCCTTAAGACTATGGCCAATACCCTACTGTCTTTCCAGCATAAAAAGTTCACTACAGGAGGATCTTCAGTACAGCCAGACTTTGACTTGAGCACTGTCAGTAAATTTACTGGGTAAATTCAACATGAACAGTTTTCCCCTTGTAGTTACAGTGAAGCAGTGAACATGTTCTTTTCTAATAGAGTCATCAAGTAAATTAGAGCGGAAGTGACCTCTGGAGGCCATCTGTTTCAATCTCCTCTTCAAAGCAGGACTAACTTCGAAGTTTTTCAGGGGCTTGTTCAAATAAGTTTTAAAAATTCTTAGGGGTACAGATTCTACTACCTCTCTGGGCTACCTGCTCTACTCCATCTTGCTGTAATATTTTCTCCCATTCAGAATTTTCCTTGCTTCAGACTTTTCCTCTGGACTTATTGCCATGTTCCTCCTGAGTCTGGCTACATCATATGCGTAACTCCCCTTTGGGTAGGTGCAAACAGCATTTAATCAGAAATTAGACTTCTCCGGTTTTGAGACTGTAGCATGGTCAGAGTGTTCAGCCACAGCGTCAAAATGCACAGAGGAGAATATGACTGGCAATAAATCAGTAAAATGGATATTTACTTCTGAATCTCTCTGATCTCTGTTCTGCTAGCACACCCATCAATTATGCATACCCTATTAATTTTCGCACTTTTGTCCCTCAAAGCCATACAGGTCTCTCTCTCTCCATTCCCTAGAGTGCTTATTACACCTTAGAGCTGCACTGTGTATTATTAATCTCAACAAAAGCCAAGCCTCATGTAGTAGATCTTTCCAGCTTCACCTCAGCTACTACCTGTCTACAAATCTAGTTTAAACACGATGTAAGTTACCCTATACTTCATGAAGTTCCCCAATACTGATTCAAACTACCTGAAGGGTCTAAGGGCATCGTACAAGCAATAATCTCGCATCATTCCGGCACTCCCAGGGAACTTGCAGAATGTATGACACCAACACACTGAATAAGCTCACAGGGATCAGCTCCCACTTGGCTTCAGACCAAACATTATCATGTGGAAGTTTACCACCTCATTGTCTCAATAAAAGCAGCACATTTGAGTCTCAAATAGAAAGTAGATTAGGTGTAAATAGCAGATATAAGAATTCCAAGCACTTTCATTTGAGTATAAGAGACTTTGAAGACTGTCAGCTCCTTCAAGTGTGCAAGCAATTTGTTTCCTGTTAAGCCTGACAGAACTCTTTCCACTTGGGCAGGCTTCACTATCCCATCACCATACCACAGCACATGATGATCACATTCTTGTGAGAAGAAAGAGAACAAGAAGCCCCTTACTTTTCACTTGTTGTTCAGGTGCTTTGATGTGTGTCACCATCCCTGGCATGTTGACACTGTTCCTGTGCAGGTATTTCAGGAAGACATCAGCATTCCTCCGAGCCAGTGTGCAGGCCTAGAGAGTCAGAGGTACAACTTTACTTGAAGATGCACAAATACACATGCAGAAGAGATTAAAGATCTTCCCCACCCCCTTTTTGTACATTTGTCACCCTCCTCAGTTTTGGAAAGCGTTACATGTTAAATCTTTCAACAAGCAAGCCAAGCCAACCCAAGTACTAAAATAGTTTTTCTGCCAAATAGCAGTAATACCTTACCTGGCAAGGAAAAAAACCCCGCAGATAAACAACCCCAAATAAAATGCTTTTCCTCTTTTCTGAAGAACCTGAAAAGCGATTACCTGCTCTAGGGCTTTCAGCATGACTTAGAGATCACAGTGAAGTTTGTTTAGTGCATGTGCCATGTGCCACCTGAAGTAGCTTACTGCATAAACACAATGCACATGCTTATGGACCCACCTGGATATTCCAAAACATCCATTAGTACTTTAAACAAAAAGTGAACGCTCTGCTGAAGTGAAACCAAAAGTGCTAAAATAGTAATACCCACCCTTAAAATATTAAGGTAAGGCCTTGAAAGCTTTCAGTCCTTGCCACTATATCGCAAGCACTCAGCTCAAAGGTCTTCCTTATCTTAGCATGAACCAAATACTATGTATGGGCTGGCTGCCTCATTTTTAACATGCAAGTTAAGGAATGCTACTTTAAAAGGTTACCTGAAGTAGCTTTGGTTTGATACAGTAACAAAGACACTAAGTCATTTCTCATACCATTTTTAAACAAAGATTAGTAATTCATGCCAGCTGCAGAAGGATCTATTAGGCAGTATACTTTGAGTTCTGTTAATATGTTTTTGAGTGTTGTAATCTGCATAATGAGAACAGAAAGGTTTTTAACAAAAAAGTTTTATTCTCTCAGTAGCCTTTCATGGCAATGCTGGAAAATGCCTCTGATAACAGAGTTAGTAACACTGCTCTGCAAGCACACACTGCACACTTAGTTCAGTACAATCAATAACCTTCTTCACTAGGACATTAGTTGGAACAAAAATCTTTCATTTATCTGACGACTATTACACAAAACCCAGCTACTCCCGAATGCTTGTCTAGCAATTTCCTCCTTCCGTACTCCACTGTAGTCCCAGTACATCTGAGAGCTGCTCTGATGCACAGGCAGCAATGGCACTGTGTGACTGTCACTTCTCTTCCAAAGCAGCAGCCTTAAAGCATTCTTTAGAGTGACAGTTGCTCAAAGCA
Source organism: Oreocharis arfaki (assembly GCA_013398015.1). Lineage (NCBI taxonomy): Eukaryota > Metazoa > Chordata > Aves > Passeriformes > Paramythiidae > Oreocharis > Oreocharis arfaki. The sequence continues at coordinate 76,130 of VZRR01003716.1, read as the reverse complement.
GTGACTTCCAATTCCTCTTCAGTCACACTGGGATATCTGACATCTACTGAAGTTCAACAGCAAATGTATTTACAAAACTGGCTACAATTTTATGCACTTGGCAGTATTCTCTTAATCACTGTCAGAAGCAGTTAACATGCCACTTCCCACATCTTTGCAGCTGGGGACATACCTGTAGTTTGGAACACGCACTGTTGCTTTCCACAGCCACGTCAGCACTGTAAGAGCTGTTTGCCTGCATGCTTCCCAAGACACGGGAGACCGCAAAAAATCCCCAACCTTACCTTCAGAAACGCTTCCTTCTGCTCCAAGTGTTTGCTTATCATGGGAGTAACATGATCTGTCTCAGAGTTGGGACCCAGTTTGTCTGCTCCCCCACACCAATCTTCTTCTCGCTTATATTCTTGCTCCAGGCTTTCCAGCACACTGCACACCTTTCAGAAAAAGGAGACCAATTCGGTAAGGCAAAAAATCAAAATTCAAGCCTCAAAAAAAGAAAACCCACCTACCCCTTACATTTACCCCCTAGCTTCTGACGTTTTGTCTGGGACTTAAGAGAAGGCAACAAACTTTGGCTGTAGGTTTGCAAGCACTGCAAATTGCTCAGAGGCTGTCCCTAAAGTTGTTCATCTTTCTCTGCCTCTGTGACTGCATAGTTCTGGATGGGCTTAAGTTATGACTGCAGAGGAAGCAACCTTGCCAACTTTGCCCCAAGCTTTTCTGAGGACAAGCAGATTAAGCTGATTTTTCTTTGACTCCCACACAAACACCAGAACTAGCCATCAAATGAGTAAATATAACCCAACCTCATCAACCATTTTTTCAAGTAATGCCATTTTATGCCATGCTGAGGAATTAACCATGGCAGACCACAGATCATGCAGCATTTCTGTACCTGTTCAGAAGTTTTATAGAAGGCAACAGAGGCATTCACAAGCTTGAGGCGGTCTTCCATCTTCAGCATCAGCTGTTGCCAGTGGGAAGCGACCTTCTCTGCACACTCCCGGATCATATCCATATCATAGTGATTAGCCTGCAGCATTGCCTCTGCCTTCTGCTGAACCTGCAGGGCACTTTGATGTGTTTTCTGACAAGAGGTGAAAAGTCAGGAGCTTAGTGGAGCACTTCAGTTTATTTCCCCGAAGACCTCAGTGCTTTACATTTCCACTGTGTCAATGACACTTCTATGCACGCACACAAACACCCATCAGCCAAAAATGACTGTCTGATACTAGTTACTGTGTGACTTCTCTATGCAAATACAAAGGAAATAAATCCTGTAGAGATTTATCATCAAATCAACACTAAATAGCTGTTCTTAACAAATAGTAACTGTCTAGCATTAAGCCACATGTGACGCATCTATGCTGCAGTACATGTTGTTGTAATTATGAATTTCAGTTTGATTTTCTTTCCCTTCACAGTGAGAAAAAAGATGAAAAAGATGTATCTTATTCTGGCAATCTTTACAGCTTTAATTTCAGTCTTTTGCACATCAGTAGTGAGCAGGCGCGCAGACTGATTAAAAGAAGAGACAACTCTCTACTGACAATGTTTTTAACTGTATTTCTCTGGGCAGAAAAATACTTGCCTAAAATCAAGTAATATAAAAATATTAAAGGGTTAAATACTACTAAGTATTATTGTATCTGAGTAAACAGTTAAATACTACTAAGTATTATTGTATCTGAGTTTTCCTGTTTCCCAGGAAACACAGAATTCTAAGCTTCCTAGTCATTTATTCTATAATTAACAAACACCTAGAGATCTCATGATTTTTGTACTCGAGAGTTAACAAAGCTCTCAAAATGAGGGTGCATATAATGCAAACTGTAATTAAAAAAAAAAAAAATGAAGAGAGGGGAAACATAAAACTCTACCAAACAGGAAACGAACATTAAAGAGTTAGTGCAAGGCAGAGTACTTCTGAAAATAGTCTACCCAAACAATCATGATATTGCTAATATTATCACTAAGTTACTCAATAGTGCATGTAAATGAATAATCCTGCACTTCAGTCAATCTTAAGAACACTGCCTATTTTTTGCAGCAATATGACCAATCAGATAAGTTTAGTTTGAAGCTATGGCAGGGGGATTGACACACCATCATACCCAAGTTTCAGTGAAACCTACTCTCAAACAAAAATGGAAAAATTAAAGAATAACCTCAGAATACACAAAACTGATGCTTCCTGTTCCATTTATCCTTAACTTTTTTACATTTAGCATTACAGGTTATGTTCTAGGAAAGGAATAACAAATGAAAACACTATTTTCAGCAAAATTGCTGCAAACAGCTATCACTTCGTAAAGACACAAAAAGGCACTGAGAAGATGTTCACCTGGAACTGCAGCTTCCAAATGAATAAGAACAAAAAAACCCCACCTTCTCAGTAAGTGTTTTTGTCTCTCTGACATGAGTTCAACAGCTTTTCCTAAACTGAAAACACTGTAGCACAAATCCAAAAGTGCTATTTACAGAGAACTGCAAATAGAAGACTACGGTCACTAAAATGGTGCTTTTACCTCTATTGCATGTTGAAACTGCTCATGCTCCCTCTGTAACTGTTCTGCCTCCTGCAAAGAGCTAGCAGTGATAAGCCCAGCATTTAACATCGACTCTCCATTTCGGATCCAGCCCAAAACCTGCAACAAAAGAGAAGACCATGAAATATACAATTCCACTGCCAACCAGCAAAAAAGCACCAGTGTAGGGGAAAAAGCATTTAGGGTCACATTAGCACTGGAATCAATAACTAAATAATTTGTTAATTACATACTACAGAGAATTTTACATTGAGTGAGCACAGTGAAAGACATTCACTATGATTTCACTGAGCTAACAACTTGCAGCTTGCAGTCAACTACTACGTGCTTGTGGTTTCAGTTCACACTCTGAAAAAGGTTGTGCTTCTGAATACTGTTTCTGTCACCTGAAAAGCTGGAATAAGTAACAAGCAATAGTTGCCTAAAAGCCAGTGTCAGTAATGTAAATTGAGGATATACTGCTCAGCAAAAAGTATGCACATAATTTTGAATAGTGATGTTGAGAAAAATGTGACCGAGTGTCCTTCTAACTGCTTAAAGACTTTCATTTTTCAGAATGTGCCTTCTTTGACATGTCCACTGAAACTGGAAGAATCCCTGGCTAGGCAGAAGCCTCTGGAGGCCACCTCCTACAGTCCTTATCAACAGCAGGAACATACAACTTTTAAGACCCCTCCCGAAAGATCTCTACCTTGTTCATTACTCAAGACTCCCATCTCACACTTTCACTTGACTTTTTTATCATAGTAAGTCTTTCAACTATCTCATCTCTTGCTTTAATTTTAACTGATTTCATTTCTCCTGCCCACAACCAGGGACAAAAAAAAAAAAACCAAAAAACCCAACAAAAAACCAAACCAAACAAACAAAGCCCCCAACATTTTCTCCCTATCAGCTTTGTTTTTCCCTCTCCTCTCTCCATCAGGAACATTAGCTGATTCCCTCCTTTAGACCCCTCTTATCTGGTTGACCACAGTCTCTTCAATCTCTCCCACGTGAAGTTAGTTGCCTTATTTTTCTAGAACACTGCTCTTTTATGAGCTTTCTCCAGTTGATAACCATGACCTTGGTCATAATTTTTCAAATACTGAGTAAAATGGGACATAATTCAAGTTATTCACTGTCATCTGTACAACTCTTCTATGGAACTGCTGCCCAGCCAGTAACTACCCTTGTATTTATTCAGCTGATTATTCTTTCCAGTACATCATGCTCTGTATTTTTCACTATTAAAACTCATATCCTTCTTAAAGCACGATTCTCCTATACATCAAGATAATTCTGAACTGTAATCCAGGGTCTTCTGATGAACTTAAATTCCTTTTCCAGCTTCTTTTGCCTTTAACTCCAAATTTAAAAGCGTAATTTCTAACATGTAGATTTTCTGACTGAGAACATGATCTAGTGGTATCCAAATACAGATAAATACTTTTTTTCTTTTCATTTTTAAATCTGTTTTCCAATCCACTGAGTCTCTTAATAACTTTTGTTACTATGTTTTTTCAGCAAGTTATCATTTTTGGTAATGGAGACTCATGTGACATTCTCACAGTAAGTTAGGGCCAGACAGACTGAGCTACACTATTTTAAAAGCTTTGATACTGCTTTTCCACCCCTCCCAGAAGAGCTGTTACACTGCCAGAAAAAAAAGAGGGGTTATCAACGGAAAGCTATGATTAATTAACCTGTGTTAGCCTTTTCTCCTTTTGTCACTGTTCAAGTTTAATAAGCTACTTGTTCCAATATTTTTCCTGAGAACTGTGTTAAACTAGCTGACCTATAATCCTCCCTTAGCTAGTTGTTCCCCCCTTCTGAGAAGTAGATGTTGAGTTCCAGGCCTCCAGAATCTCATCCAATTTTTTCGAGTTTGGAAACAATAAAACAATAAGCACTAATGTCTACATTATTTCAGGCAATTTTCTAGGTATCCTAGAGCGAATTTCTTTAGGCCCAGTTGATTTGAACTTCACCAGTGTTTCTAACTTTTTCCTACTAACTGATTTTAGACCTTAAACCACTGCTAATAAATATATTAACTACCAAATCAGTTAGCTCTTAACATTAAATATTCTCATCTAGTGACACATGACACTACCAATTAATGCAGTAATGCACCAGGTTACTACTAAGTAATCAGGATGACATGACTGTACTTGCAGACTGGAAACATGGGCAGAGCCCAAGAAAATAATCTATTAAAACTCAATTCCTCAAAACCGAAAGGCACATGTGGGTCTACATCCAAAGTACACTCTGGCATGTCTGACAGCTTGAAGCAGCTGAGGTCTAGCCATGCTGACATAACATCCATTCCCTCAAATCTGCACCACAATCTCACCCCCTTGTCTTACACTTATCCAGACTGTGATTTTGTTGTATTATTAAAGCAGTTTTTCCCACTTCTGTCTGCACAACGAACAGCTAACAAGTTTTTTCCACCCTGATAACATGTATTTGAATTCTCCTATACAAATTCTGGAAGTCTGTAGAAAAGAGTAAGCCTACAACGTAGAAGGGAGGGCATGATAGCACCTGCCAGATGTGTAACTGGGCGCACGTTCTGGTCCTCTGGGGAGAAAGCACTGGGTCAGGTGCAGCCTTGCAAGCAAGGGGAAGATGGCCCTGGCTTTGGAACAACCTTTCCCACTGCAGAGGAGACACTTGCAGATCACAGCATGGGGCACATGAAAGGGACCATGAAAGAAGCTGGGAGTTTCTCAGTTGCTAAGGCACCTGGGATTGTTAACACTCAAGGGAACAAGCCTGGGTAAGCCTCAGAATCAAGAAAAAGGGCAGCTTCTGAGGGAAGCAGATGGGTCCAACAGACTGTAGACAGAAACTACACTTGGAGAAATAAATTGTCTGCAAGAACACAGAGACAGACGATGTTTTAAAAAATCTCTTTTATATTTCTAGTTTGTCTTATGAAAGTAATTCCAGATTCCTTCTCTACCTTTACAAGTAATTCTTCCAGGTACAGTGCAACAAAACACACCTTTGTCTTATAAATCTAGCCTTCTTCAGAGAATTTTAACAAAGAAGAATGCTTAAGCAGCACCATTTGAAAGCTCCTCTTCACTTGGCATCCCATTATATACAGCACAAACAGCTAGAACAGAACATGCCATTTCAAACACAAAGACTTGCTCTCCTGCTTGGGGCAGGTCAGGGTGCAAGCGCACAAGCTGGTGAAACTCCCAGGAGGAAATCTGCCAGCAGTACTTTCCCCTTCCCTCTGCTCTGACTCAAAGGGAAAATATAAGCCCTAGTGAACAGGGAGCCTATTCTTCTTCCAGGGGTGCTGCCTTCAGGGTTTGCTGGCATATTCCCACCACCTCCCTGCCTGAGGGGATCACAACCCCCATATTTCCCCTCATAGCCTTCAAGAGGCTAGAAAAGCATCAGCAGAGCATCAGCAAAAGTGTGGAAATGAAACAGAACTTGGGTCACTTGGGACACCTGAAAGGGTCAAATAGGTAGGTCTGTAGATAAATGCCTGATTTAGTTTCTTGGACTGATTTTTGACTGTAACTAAACATGATCACAAGACAAGCTGCTTCAGTCTGCTGTCCTAGCTACATTTTCATATCCATATGGCACTACACGGAGTGCCAGGATACCCTTCCTGAGTAGTATTTTGGGATAGCCAGAGCTCAAGTACCAACCTGAAACATCTCCTAGTGAAAACACAAAGCCGCTCCAGGTACTCTTGAGGCCAGAAGTATCTGTACACTGTTGTACATACATGAATACATAGTTATATATCCAAGAACATACACCATGACCAGAACAGCAGAAAATAGTGCACTGAAAAGGCTTAATGAGCATGCTGAAACCAACTGGATTGGGTTTGGAGCATGGTAGGGATTTTGACCTTAAGCAGAGTAAAGCATTGATTCCACAAAGTGAGTATGTGGGAGTAATTGCAGCAATAAGTAATTCAACAGCTGTATTTTAGGTGATTAATAAAAAAGGTTTCTCTGGCAAACAGGCAACTGGAGTTCTGGATGAGACAGACATTCTCATAAATATTTCTCTGCCTCCACCTACTCATACGTCCCTGCCCTGTAAAAAAGTGGTCACATTTTCCTTTCCATGTTGTTTTCCCCACATACAGCTGTCCTTTTTTATTTCAGTCAGCATTCTCTTCCCCCTATCTTCCACGGTTTTTCTACACTGTAATTTTCTATGTGGTTTTGCCCTTTCTGCACCTATTACATATCAAGTTGACAAGCAAATTCCTTGCAGGTTTTCTTTAAACCTCTGTTTGTCTTCTGGCTCTTCTGCTTCCTCCTTGTCCTAAGGCTTGAGCTACAAAACTTCAATGCCACAAAGCAGAACTGGTACCACCGTTAAGGAAGAAGCAATACTGAATGTTTTTGTCTACTTTCTGCGCTTATTTGATAAAAATTCAATAAGCACCAAGTTTTGCTACCTAGTACTGAAGAGAATCTTCGCAAGTATTTGTCTAAATTCCTGCAGTGTTCCAGTCTAACCTCTTCACACTACTACAAGCTACATATTTTTATCTATTTTATATAGGTGTATCTGTGTATGTGTGTGTGTGTGTGCATGTGTGTGCGAGTGAGTGAAAATACAACAGCAGTAATGTTACTTCGGCAGGAAAAATTTAAATGGAAATACTGTTAGAATTCTCGCTGTGCAGACAGTATCCCATCTACATAATAAATATGCTTACAGGCAGCTCACCAACAATAAATCTAAGAGAAAATCACAGTAACTGAACAGGAAAACCATGTGTTCATTGCTTCAGGCAACAAAACACAAACAAAACAGACTGAAGAGGAGGTTTACCACTTCATTTGAAACTCAGGTAAAGCACCTACTGTGACCTGCTGACCTATAAAGTTTTTCCCAGTGCAGAAGAGACAGGGGAAGATCATGCTTCCTGATACTTAATAAAAATTAAAAGAAATCAGATATGGTTTTCTGAAAAGGCAACAGAAATCAGAAAACTAGGAGTTACTAGCCTCAAAGCATTCCAAAGGTCTCAAAAGAAATCCTATGAGACAATATACTAACATTCAGTTTGAGCTCCACTCAATTTTTAGGCCTCAGGCTGGGCAAGTATTGCAAGTGAATCTGTACAGTAAAATTTGGAAAAGTAATATACGAACCTTCTGTCAGCTACATGTTCATGTATGTTTGAAAATTCACACATATTATGGCATTTAATTCAACATAAAATCCCACTTGATAGAGGTGTGTTCTAGGAATATAAAATAGAATATGCTTTTTTCTTCCAAATCCCAGTCTACCAAGAAAAGACAGTTGGCTAGGTTAGTGTACTACCTATACTTTTATTATAAGATAAACTTTTCCACTACTTTCTTAAGAACGTAAATTTGAGCTTCAGTTTCAGTCAGGGCTAGCAGCGGTTCAAAAAAGTTAGAAATTTCTTATAGAATGATCTACAAATCACATACAAAGTGCAACAGTGATATTCTCCTAAAATCCATGATATTCCCTCATATGCCCGTTTCTGCCAACATACAGGCAGAATTTTCTGTTTCTGTTCTAAACACAGGTTTTAAACACGTGTGTCGTTCTTGTCACATTTAACTTGCACACAAACAAAGCCAGTGGACCAAGGCACTCACTTTATTGTGGGAGCATGTAATACAAATAACTATTTAAATAACGTCTCTTTGAAGTATTACCAAAGTGCTATATTCTGGTTTTTTTACTGAATACTATTTCACTATCATGGATATTAACCATTTTTTTCTTATTAACTCATCCCACCCAAACCCACTGATGTACCATAAAAGGATGAGAGTGCCTCAGCTGGCATTCAAAGTATTTCTCTTAATTTCTTCCTTCCTTTGCAGATGTGCACTCTTTCCCTTCATCCTCAAGACACCATGCAACTGAGTACAGAAACTATCCTCATCTGCAATAACTTTATCTCAACTATTACTCATGTGAAAGGAGGAATTTGTAATGTGCATTTACCAAGATGAGTAAGTGTTAAGGCAGATACAGCACAGATCAGTAGAGTAAGCAAAGGCTTGAAATAAAACATCAGGTATTTGACTGATGCCTATACTGCACTGACAGCAGACAACTATCAGTTTTTTGCATTCTTTTAATTCAAGATCACAAAGAAACTTTGCATCTGGTACTGGAGAGCAACCAACCACTGCCTGAAAACACTTTGGAAATCTTCTATTCACCTCTCCTAGTCCTAGCTGGATCCCTTTCATATTACTTGGCAATTCAGGAGTTGTCATTCAGTCTCATTATGGGCCACAGTAATAAAACAGACTGCATCAAACTTCTGTGACGCTGCCAAGTGTGAGCAAGATCAAAAAAATCTTACCCTTTCTAGTGTCTTGTTTCTTTTTTAAACTTTCACCTACTTCAGTGGCTTTGCCCACATCTCAAATTCACCAAAGGTTTAGGTGCTTATCAGACAAAGACCTCAAAACTTGCCACTTTACTGCCAGGAGAAGCAAAACTTTGTTTTTCTTCTCGAGGAAAATAAACTACATTGAGATTATGTTATCACTATCTGTAGATGTTTCAAACAATAGACCAAGAAGTATTAGGTCAGTGTGAGGGGACTATGGCTGAGCATCGTTATTTATCTCCACATAGATGGTAAAAGCATGAGTTGAACATTAGTTCAAATCACCCTACACTTCAAATACTTGACTGGTATCTGCAGAATATCAGAATAGTTTGCGTTGGAAAGAACCTCTTTGACCATCGAGTCCAACCATTAACCCAGCATTGCCAAGTCCACCACTAAAGCATGTGTCCCAGTGTCACATATACATGTCTGAACAAATATCTTCAGGGATGGTGCCTCCCTCAATCCCGCTGCAGCACTTGATAACCCCTCCAGTGAAGGAATTTTTCCTAATATCTAATCTAAACCTCCACTGGCATAACTTGAGGATTTTTCTTCTTGTCCTATCACTTGCTACCTGGGTAAAGAATCCAACCCCTACTTTGATACAACCTCCTGTCAAGCAGTTGCAGTGTGTGATAAGGTCCCCTCTGAGATTCCTTCTTCCAGGCTAAACATCCCCAGCTCCCTCGGATGCTCCCCATGGGACTTGTGCTCTAGATCCACAAAGCAAGATCGACCAGTGATACAAGCTAAAAAAATGCACTTAATATTAACAGAAGATGAAGTTTCTCAGGTGATCGAAGTCGTCCCCTGCTCCCAGCGAAAGACTTTATGCAGCAGGAGGTCATTTCCCGCGTGAGTTTTTGGGAGCAGGGCTCCCAAAGGGGGAGGGCACAGCTGCCGGGGCGGTGGGGCCGTACCTGCTTGACCTCTGCCTGCAGGTGGCGCAGCTGCACGCACTGCTCCAGGTGCTTGCGGTGCTGCTCCGCCGCCACGTCCAGCTCCTGCTGCTTCTCGTGCAGGAACTCCAGCAGGTCCTGCACGCGAGTGGCCATGTCCACGTCTCTGTCGCAGAGCAGCTCCACACCTGCAATCGGGACAGTCTCTTATGAATGACTCGCAAAGCTTCAGAAGACAAACAGCCCATTTCCACTGTTTTACACTTAATTTTCTAGTTGTTTCTCCAAGTTCAACCTAATCCTTGGAGCATTTGCTTACGTAAGTGTAGGGGTTTGCACTCTTAGAAAGTGAAATGTGATTTTTAAAAAATCTGATACTTACCCTATGTGACTGTATACAGTGAAAAATATCAAGTGAAGGGGCACAAGGAACAAAAAAGGAAGACATTACTTGAAAGCTGAAAATCTTTGCTTGGTTGCATTGATCCGATCACCTATAAAACAAATGCTCCCTTATTTACTCTAATTTTACTGATGTCCTGAGTGACATCCTTTTCTTTAAAAACTAAATACCTTCAGGTGTTGCCAACTCTGATGAAATTATGTGCCACAGTACCAGTATGCTCTCATGAACACCATCGAACGATCTGAGTTTAAAGGACTCCAGCTCACAGTTAAGCAGCATCTCTGTTATTTTCACACATCCCATGGAGAGACAACTGGATAATTCTCACAAAGCCACTGCCCAGAATAGCACGAAGGAGCCGTCTTACCAGATGCCTGCACTTCATTGACATACTGCAGCAGATCCTGCCCTTGGTGGATGACATCAAAGGTCAAGTTATTCATGGTCAGGGCTTTGTCTGCATGATGCTGGAGCCTCTGTTCTGCTATTGTAAGATCTTCAGTGTCAAAGTCATTCATCTGCTGAGAGAGCTCGTCATTCCAAGACTCAAGGTCTGAAATTATCTGGGGGAAAAAGGAAGGAGACAATGCTCAATTACCCATTACACAACAGAAAACAGTTTATTTCCAATGTTGCACTGATGATTGAGGTAGGGAACTCAAGTTGCTCACTGCTGATTGACTTCACTGATAAAGTCAGACACGGTTCAGACACAGGCTGTTTTATCACCGATTTTAAATTTTGGCAAACTATCTAAAAGAACCTCTTTGAGAACTGCTACAGTTTTTCAACCAGTGCTTCCAACACTGTGGGTACCCCTGCCTAATTTAAGGTACTCCATCAACACATTATTTGTGAAACAGATGAAGTTAACACATTTTTATCCCCACTGTTAAAGGAAAATGTGATTCTGGAACATCTTTTTAATTCTTCAAACTACGCCACGTAATAACTCACACACGAAGAGCCAGCTTAGTTTACATTTGTGCCAATCTCGAGCCCTTTTACAAGAAAGCCAGCTCTACCCTTCTGTGGGCAGGAAGCATCAGGCCACGTGCACCTCTGACTCCTGCCAGACAACTGAGAAGCACGCTTACCACAAAAGGCTGGGTACTCAATGAATGCAGCAAAACCAAAAAGCATACTTTATTACATTACTGCAATGCCAGAACTAAATTTGCCTGCTGATATCTTTCAGCTACACTTCAGTTTTCACACTTTAGTTCTGGATTTTATTCTTTGCCATAGGATGTCCAAAGAAGGGTAGCTAAAAAAGTTTTGGGTTTTTTTAACATATGTAGCACAACAGTAAGTTCTCCTTGTCTGTTCAAACAAATTTATTTTACAAATCATATTGTAAAGCCTGTCCGAAATGTAAAATATCCCTTTTAATTAGGATACAAAACTGGTTTTAAGGCTAACAGATAGTGCTTACAACCCTCATTATCAAAGTGAGCTGAGTTCGTATGGCACAGATTTGATGCATCAGTTACTTCAAAAAGTCTGTCTAACACACTTATCCCTCAAGCCAATAATCAAATTTTTTCCAGAATTTTTAGCACAGTTTTGGCACCAACTATTGCAGTTCATTGAGAAAGCAAAATTATAGATATCACAAACCAAGTATGGCTTAGTTCCAGTGTTCTACGATTTCAGGAGTAGGACAAACTCATGTGAATGGTGCTAAATGACAGGAAAGTACCTATTTATGCATCAAGACACAACAAAAAGAGGACCTGACAAAACGGGCATTAGCAATCAAGCATCCAAGTGCAAATATATGTAACAAAAGTCACTTGTTGTCAGCAAAAGAAAGATGCCATTACTCCTTTCCAAGTGGCTGTAATAGCTCCAAAGTTAGTGAGACAGTTAAACAACCAGAGACATTCCAGGAAAACAGGCCACCTAGAAAAAAAGCAGAATGAGGGAGACAGCAAAGTTAAATCATCTGTATAAAGCTTCTGTAGTTTGCTACAATCTCTCATGAAGGCTTTTTTTCCATTCATCTGCTTCATCTGCTCACATGATGCCATAAAGAAAATGGACACATCAAGCAGTTAGCATTAACACTGTGGCACCAGTCAGTTACTTCCTGTTTTAAAGGTGTTCTGCAAAAATTTTACTTGATTCACTATGCATTCAAGTTTTGCACTATGTCATGATGGGAGATTCCAAACAATTACGGTAGCTATTTGCAATCCCTGCTCAGCTACCTCTGCTGAAGTGAAAACAGGCAGTCAGAGGTAATACTGGAAACAGAAAAGCTGATGGCCAAAGTATTCAGGAAGATAGACAGGACAAAGCTTTTAGCCACTGCTTTAAGCTCCTTTCATCTTCCACGTGCTCTAAACGTCACACAACCTATTTATGCATTAAGAGTGGTTTTCTCTCTAAACACACAAACAGGCTTCACCTCCCACAAAATCCTTAACAAGTTCCCTTCATTTCCTTTTTACTTGGTCCATGCCCAACATATCTTATCACCTCCCTCTGCCCTTCATGTCCTTTTAAGGATCTGAAATTTTAAAGAAACTTCAAGTTTTCCTGACAGTCCAGCCAGAGAAATCGCTTACTTCCAGCTCTTGTGCATCTCAGATCTGCTCTTCCCAGCTTCTCTCTGAAACTCTGTTAATTTATTATTAAAAGCAGTGGAGGTCATCTAATGTTTGTTTCTTCATCCACTGCACTAGGGAAGTTCTAAGAAAACAGATTTACCATCTTATTTTCATCCAGGTCAGTTAACATTCAAAAGCTACCCTGAAGAAATAACTGTAGTCGGACTTTGACAAACAGAAATCTGAGCATTAAAGAACACTGTGAAACTCCACCATCAAAACACCATCTTTCCCCATCTTTCTAAACACCATTATACAAAGGATTAAGATTTAACATGGCACATTTACAACACCATTTTAAAAGCAAAGCCAGTCCATCTCCCTTCAGAACAGATGCCAAAACCTTATCTCTTTTACTGGGGATTTAAGTGGGAATGAAGTAAAAAAACACAGTAAGCTCACAATACGACACTGCTGTGGCTAAGTGTCAGTATTGTTATAGTAATGAAATGGATTGTAGTCGCTAGCTCGTAAGATTCACTTTACTTGATAGGCAAAACAACTAATTTCAAGAGGTCAAAACTGTGTGTCACCTCAGCCAAGAGGTTTCAGCGATAGTGCCTCCAAAGAACAGCCACAAACAGCCAGTAAGAATTACAGCTTTTCCCATGCTATCTCATACAACCCCATGTTTAAGATCATGGCACACACACTGTTTAAAGCAGTTTGAAACACTCTGAACAAGACCAATACATTCCCTTTCCCCTTTAAAAGATCAGGATGCCCACAATTCAAATAAATAATGCCAGCATGTTTCCACAAGTAGTCAATGACCATCACAGAGAAGTTTCTTAACAAGGGCAGTAATCCTCATATTTTTTCAGCTGTAATTAGGTGGTGCAAGGTGGTCTATTCCAGCCATTGCACCCACTGAGCAAATCTGAGGACAGAGCTAATATAAAAATAGCATTCACTAAGCCCTCTCTGTCCACACTCTTCAGTGCTTTCCCTAAAGTTCTGCTTTACAGATAAGCAGGCTCCCATTTTGCTTGTAAAGTTTTGTCAAGACAATCAGCATTAAAACAAAGCAAACAAATGACTAACAGACATCTAAAGTAACTGAATCGCAAATTCATACTGCTCTCAGGAAATGGACAACCCAGCATAAACACAGGCTAACAATTTACAACAGCATGTGTTCAAGAAGTTCCTAGTGCAGATTCTGAGGTGCGTGACATCGCTTCATTCTATTAAACGTAAAGGTAACACTGACAGGAAACAAGGCAGGGTATAATACAGAATGGATGAAGACTCTTTCATACTGAGTGGGAAAGAAGTAGACCCACAGGTCTCTTCTCAGAAGTGTCTAACTACCTTTCATGGTACCAGCTGAGTGCTCACCAAGACCTGGAAAACATTATGTGCAGGGGAGAAAAAAAAAAAAGGGAAATGGGAAAGAGAGAAGAGTTAGGTCTCCGTGATACCCCAGTATTTTGCATCCTCATCTTTTCAGCAGTGTGAATTAACAGGCATCTTGTAAGTATGGTCCAAAAATAGAGCTGAGATAAAGCTGTGAGCTGAAAAGTGCGTGGTATGCTCTGTGTAGAGCCCTGGCATAGGCCTCAAGGCATGTAAGTTACAGACAGGCAAAAATGCACAGACACAGATAAGACAAACACATTTCAGACTGCGTACTTTGCCACCAGTGTTACCATCCCACTGGCTGGGTTCACACATACCTTCCTCATGCTACTAATCACACTAGAAAGGGACTCTTCACCTACATTATTTTGCTCATTCTTGCCTTTAGTTAATACAAATGCATTTACAAAGGCGTCCTTCAAAAAGCTCACAAACAATGGCACTAAAAATCATGCTGAGGATACAGAAGGTCAAGTTTATATGCCCAAGAGCAAGGGGCAAAACAGAGACAGTACTGCGGGTGTATCAATTTCAGAAGAGCAGGAGTATCTGAAAAGTTGTAGGATAAAAGAAACAAAGTATTTCATCAGCCAATAATAAAGGGAAGAGTAAGGAGAAGAAGGGAATTAACCCTGCCAGCAAATCTCACCACTGTTCCCAGAAGCACAGCTGCATGGTATGATCCTGCAGTCCCAGGGGAGCCCTTTGTCCCATTTTAGCCTGTGTAATTTTGCAAGCAGTAAGAGAAGCTAGAAACACTACCTGCCTTCGAGAAAAGCTGTCCTCACAGGATGCTCCCCTGAATGAACTGCCCCTACAGCCAAGTCTTAATTGACTGGACCAGTCACACAAAATCCTGGAGGAAGGAGAAGGTCAAAACAAGGTCTGCAAATTCTTAGCTGGCATCTGGCTCCTCCTCATTATCAAGTTACTTCAGCTGAGCTTCTGCTTTCAAACAACTGACCTGGAACTAGTCCCCACATTTTCTTCCTGGAAGTTTCCGAACAGATGTCTGCCTTCAGGGAGAGGGAAAAGAGAAGCGTGCTTTGCTGAGGAAGCAGAGAAGACATGGTACAGAGACAGCAAAACAATCAACATTTTGCTGAAGTCACTCTGCAGCCAGGGCCACTTCTTTCCTGAAGGACTCTCCATCAATCTAAAATAAGCATTATTTTTATTTCCAAGCCAGATAGACAAATTATACCAACTCTTTCAACAAGGTAACTGGTACTTTGCTTTATGTTGTATGTGGCAAAATGTAAAGCATGCCATGTGTCAGGTTTAGAAAAAGCAAGACCTGTCAAGTGTCTGCAGTTTTGGGCACTACAATATAAAAAAGGCATTAATCTATTAGAGAGATCCAAAGGAGGGCCACGAAGAGGGTGAACAGTTTGGAGGGGAAGCCGTATGAGGAGCAGCTGAGATCATTTGGTCTGTTCAGCCTGGAGGAGACTGAGGGGAGACCTCATTGCAGTTACAACTTCCTCATGAGGGGAAGTGGAAGGGCACATACCAACACCTTCACTCTTGTGACCAGTGACCAGACTCGAGGAAACAACATGAAGCAGAGCTAGAGGAGGTTTAGGCTAGATACCAGGAAAAGGCTCTTCTCCCAGAGGATGTTTGGGCACTGGAACAGGCTCCCCAGGGCAGCGGTCACAGCACCAAGCCTGACAGAGTTCAAGAAGCATTTGGGCAACGCTCTCAGGCACATGGTGTGACTCTTGGGATGTCCTGTGCAGGGTCAGGAGCTGGATTTGATGATCCTTGTGGGTCCCCTGCTAAATCCCATGGGCATCACCAAGTAACAGTACCAGAAGTACTCCTACCTATATAGATGCTGTCCTGCACTGAAGGACTAGAACATATCTGCAAAGCAGGGCTCCTGCAATTAGCCTCTTGCTATCGTAGAATCCTGGCTTATGTAACCTACAGCAGAGAGCAATCAACTTAATAGTGAGCTTCACTCAAACCTTTATCCTAATTCTTCCATTAATTTTCTTGGTATGCATTGCCCCACACAGCTGCCATTCCCTCAAAAAAAGTGTTCTGAGAAAGTCTCACAGACATCGAGCACTGTTGATCACTCCTGCAAAGACTGTAAGCATATATGAGACAGCTACTCTCACACAGTCAAAGCAGAAAACTCTCTGCAGACGACTGTGAATTGCAAAATTGAAAAAAACCCCTTCTTAGTTTTCCTTTGCACCAGAGCTGTTGTTACTGTAGAGCACACGCTCTCACTTCCTCTACGGGTAAGGATCAAGAAACCGTGTCCGTCTATTCCTGCACTGCACTTAACAATGTGCTTAGATAAACCAGATTTCAGCCATCACATCAAATCCTGATTTTCAGAAAGGGAAAAAACCCCCAAACCAAACCACTAAAAACCCGAGACGCTATCACTAAAAACCTGAGAAGCTTTCTGAGAGCTGCCTCTTTACCTTCACATTCATAACCAACAGCTGAAGCTTTTACCACATACAAGCAAAGGGGTAAAACTATCATTAACTCCTGATTTTCAGAATCTCAAGAGTCACATAAGTCCTTATATACCCAAATGGGATCATTTACCAATGGATAACCCTGAACCTTATGAGGCACCAACTTGTTTCAGTTACTGTGTAGAGCACTAGCAGTTTTACAAAGTCATATGAACTTAGCTTTTTAATGCAACTCTGCTAACCTAAGTCCCTGTGGAGTTTCACATCTGTTTGTATACATGTTCCTGCACACAAACAGAAACTTTTCAACTGATAAGCTAAAACTCTCCTCCACAGTTTAGACAGACTCAAAAACACTTGAAGGTTTGCAGGGATGCAGCACTATAACTGCTATTGAATCATTTTCAGAGGTGGAAAAGAAT
Source organism: Oreocharis arfaki (assembly GCA_013398015.1). Lineage (NCBI taxonomy): Eukaryota > Metazoa > Chordata > Aves > Passeriformes > Paramythiidae > Oreocharis > Oreocharis arfaki. Next base: position 59,054 of record VZRR01003716.1, on the reverse strand, counting down.
TTCATTTTTAAAAAATGACAGCTCATAGAACACTTCCAATGATTAAGACAGAATTCCAAATACCACTTGCAGCTGCCAACTGAAAAAAAGACTGCTGATTTGGAAAAGAAAGAGAAGAAGGGTGTTAGTACAAAGCACCAGTTTAGAGGGTTTGTACGAAACCATCCTGCAAGTCTTATTCATATTAACTGCAGGCATACGAGTTATATCAAGGTAGTTTGATATCCAAACTAAACTTACGAGATGAAGCAACTGATACATTATGATTTTACCAAACATTTGCTTAAAGATGCATTGAGAGACAATCAAACAGCTCAACTCTGCTGAGCACTGAGCTCTTCTGACACTTTCACATACAGGACAAAAGCCTTAGTTCAGGTAAGAATGAAGTCTATCAGTCATTTGAGCCACATGCCAGTGCAACTACACAACATCAGCATAAACACTGCTACACAAGAGGAGAAGTGCGTGCAGTGCAAGTCTGAAAGCAAACACTCACATCTATTGCATCTCTTTCAAATATGCGGAGCTGCAGAAACAGCTCGAGTTTGATCTTGCGTTCTTGAAAAAGCTCCTCCATCTGAGACTGGGCCTCATCCAGCTGCTGCAGGACTGTCTCTATGTGGTTGATCGAGCTGTTATGGGGGGTCTTGTTACTAGAAATGGCAGAATCCCTATTCAAAGTAAAGAGAAGGGAAGGAGAAGAAAAAAGAGCATTATTGAAAAAAACCTCCATACAATTTGGACGCTATACACGACCACAAGATATAAGCCTGCTTCAGATAAGGCTGGTGCAAGCCATTTTGCATGAAAGCTAAGTCTATACATCTTTGTAAATAAAAAGTCAAATAGTGTTCTAGTACTTGAAAAAAAACATTCGGAAATTAATTACTTTCATTTTTTTGCCCAATTCAACATGTAAAGACATTCTGTTTACAGGAAGGATAAAATGTGAAAACCAGAGACAAATGCTTCCACTGTGAAAAGGAAGTAGCGTATGATAACTGTTTACTGAATCTTCCTGGCAAGGAAAGAAAATCAAAATTTGCTAATTTAAAAAAGTTATTTAATCTTTCACCTGAGTATAAAACCTGCAAATTCAGATACGTTAATCTCCTACAGCAAACAAGACACATACCAGAGCAGCTGGGAACCAAATTTATTTATTCAGATAATTTTTGAATGAAATGGACGCAAACTTGGCTTTTACTACAATGCAGTTACTTGTCAGTCTGCAAAACAAATTCCAGTGTCTCTTTATAAAACGGCTGCTGCTCAGAACTCAAAATGTTGTGGAGCCCTGCATGTCAGACTACAGAAACACCTAATTGCTTCCATCAAAAAGGTAGCTTATGTCAACAAAATCTCCTTCTTGTGGCAGCAGTGTTTATAAGCTGAGCTTCCTGTAAACAGAGGTTTAGAGATCATCAGTACAGCACGAAAGATCACTGCAGTCCTAATATTTACAAGTTTTATTTATAGGTAATATCTTGTACTACTCATGTCTACCCTCAAAACAGAAAGAGCCTCACAGAACATCAGATGAATACCAGGAGAGATTTAAATAAAAATCTGTTTTACCTTAGTTGTTGTATGAGATCTTCGCCTTCTTTTATGACATTGACTGTAACCTGCAGAGTGGTCTGTTGTTGTTGACCAAAACGTTTAATCAGGTCTTGGACAGCCTCCACAGACTCAGCATAGACATCATCAAGCAGTTCTTTCTGTAGCTCTTCAAGCCACGTCCACAGCTAAAAGAGAGGGGAAAACGCAAGAAACGTAAGACCGAGGATCAGGCAGGCAACTATTCCGAATCAATCTCCCTGGACAAGAGGAAACAGACTGAGATGGCAGGGAAAAAGAGGATTTGTTTTTCTTCATAGAAAAATCCCATCCTCATATTAATGAAAACACGCCTTTGTTTCAAAAAAGGTTTTCGCTTCTTGGAAATACCAGGAAAGCTTTATCCGTGTTGCTAAGTCACCCTTTCTTCCCCATTTTCCTTCTAGAGAACTGAGCGTATCCGATTGAGCAGCACAGAGTTCATAGTGAGAATCCCATCTGCAGCTCTGCGCGAGAGTCCCTGGGAGAGAAATGCTATGGTAACACTCTCCATGAGAAGGGAGGAAGGAAGGAAGGAAGGAAGGGAGATGTATTGTAGCCACCATCAAATTTGCACTGCCAGGCTGACACTGCACACAGACAACATAACACTTTTCAGTGGCCTTCAAAAAAAGGAAAAAGAAAGGGCATTTCAGAAAACAAAATACAGAGATAAATCAGATGTGAGAAGTTACTGTTCTGCCATGATGGCAGTTGCCCTCCTGATTTCAATTTCACACTATAACAACAAAAATCATAAGCAAATCTACCAGTTAATTCGACATTTTTCCTCCGTTTCACAAGTGCGCATATCCCTGCTCAAAAATACCCATACACTGTGGCTTACACAAAAACCCCATGGCATATGCTGGACAGGTATTGCTGCTGGTCACGTGAAGAACCCTATGGTGTTCTTTTCCACAATTTCATGACGGAAACTGTTGCATCCTAAGCTCTGTGTGAAAGTCACTCACCGGCAAACCATTAGCCATTTATTGTGGAACTGAAAAAAAGCAGCAGGAGCACGGCTGTGTCCTGCAACACTCCCATGAGCAGCACCAACATCACACTGGAACAGCTGCTCTCACAGGAAGCATTCAAACCCGGTCCCTCCTGACTATTTTACCATCCCATCCCAAATGCTGCAACTCCAAGAAAAAGAGTTTGTTTTTTATCCCAAAAGAGTAATTCTGATCTGATCAAAAGTATTAAGGTCTTTCAATCTCTGCTTCTGAAAATTTTAGACATTTGTTGAACCTAATTAAAAGGTTAACGTTATTAAAAATACATAACTAAGCAATCAAAATTGGCTTAATTTCAAAAGAGAGAAACTCAAATGTTTTATTTCTTTGTTAAATGTTTTCTACAGAAATAGCAATTTCATGCTGCTGTTTGTACATGTATGTTCTGATCACAAAGGTTTCCTAACTACTACACTAAAATAGAAAACTCAGTGAACGATTCCAGATCTTGATTAATTAGTTCCTTTGAAACTTTGTTTTAAAATCAAATGCCAGTTTTGGTATCTCACAGCTTTACATGTCTCCTGTAGGTTTTGAGTGAACCAAGCTATAGGCTAAGTTTTCAAAATTGGGATTAACTAATGAAGTTTAACCAGACTCTTTTCTACAAATCTACTACCCCCTCCTCCCCAAACCAGAACTGTGTGATCATACACAGTTATTCAGACTACTCATATGCTTCAAAGACAATACTTGTCACAAACCTGAATGCAGCTCCACAGTTGTAAACACCACAAGCTCAAGGCACAGCAGTCTTTCTTATTAAAAGAAGCACAAATCAATAGAAATTAACAAGTGGGTCAGAAGCACTCGTCAACATTCATTCCAGCACAACCCAGTGCAGCATCAAAATGGTTTTTTTCCAAATGCATACTTCGGAATGCAACTTTAACTGGGAAACAAATGAAACTTAAGAGCAAGAAACCTGAAAATCCAACCTGAAAATTTTACTCAATGTCAAGAGGACACGTATTTATTCCTCTCTTAGCTTGTGAAGTTTATGCCTAAGCCATAAAAATAGGGCATCGAGTCAGAGACCTTCCAAGTGAGCTGGTGTACACATAACCAGTACAGCTTGCATCTGTACAGATACAGACATTTGACAGCAACACTTTGCTGTTTTCTGCAATGTGCTTGGTGCTGGCTGGAAGACCTCTACATGCTTACTTACATTCCATGCTAACTGCGCTGCCTACAAAGGCCAAATTTACACAGATATTTACTACAGAGAAACTGGAAATAAATTATTTTGAGTCTCTCAAACTATGTCAAGTTTGCCCCCTAGGTCCCTTAGAAGCACCTGCACTGCAGCTGAAGAGAGGTCTGAGAGCCACTTCAATTTTTAACCACATGCCTTCTGCAGCTGAGTTACGACAGACTTCTACAAGGAATACACCTCACCTCTTTAGTTCTTATTCTTCACATACACTTCAGCCACTTCCATGACTGGATGGAGATCTGGCAGAAGCAACAAAACCTACACGTGCTTGACTGGTGAGGTACTGTGCATGGGAATAATTCCCTCAAGCTCACCCTGGATGCTGGAGATCAAGCCAACAGGACATGCAGACCTTTCCCTCTGCAGAGCCAGTTCAGGGTAACACCACCTGCCTCGAGCAGAAGGACACGGACACCAGCACAAGCAAGTGCTACACTGGCTGGCTTAGTGCCTGGTCAGCATGGCATCATCATAAGCATGGTACCCGACCCCAAGGTACTGAAAGGCTCAAAAACACACTGTGTTTGCCCAGCCCATGACCTGAACTGTCCACTGCTTGGGAAGCAAAAACATGTTGTGAAAAGCGCAGAAAGACAAGGAGAGTAATTAGTATGCATTACTTGCCTAGCTGTGATTCATATGCTGTTGAAAGCGGAACAATTTAAGCCATTTCTGAAGTGACTAAAAGGCTCTGTGACACTGCCATAGCACAAGTTACTCTAATACATTACCAAATAAGCTTTTACATTTTTCCACTGAGTAGGTTTCTGACAAAAATCTTCCCCTCAAAATAATCTAGGTGTTTATAAACAAAAGTTATAATAAAGCCACCACAGATGAATAAAACTGTCAGGTTATTAAAGCTGAATAGAAATTCATGCAATGTACTGAGAGAAGCTTAATTCTTAATGGGTGGCAGTAGCCAGCTGGCTTCTCTGCAGCTTTCAAACCTGAATGAGCCCTGGATATACTGGAAATTACATAAATTACCTTGTTTTCAGATACAAAATTAAGGTTGAAGACTGTACAAAGTTGCACAGCAAAGCCAAAAGAAAGCAAACAGTTTACAGCAGGGGGTGAACAGAGACTAGAGCTTACCCATACATGTTCAGCAGTGCAGAACTAGAGATTTTACAGTGCAATGACTTTCTGAAGTAACACATTATTCCATAAAAGAGAGCTTGGCAACATAAATCCAGTGGGGGAAAAAAATCACAAACTCATCATTAAAAAACTATTAACTTTCTCCCGGTGTGAACTTTTGAGTAACTTCCAGTCATGTTTTTTTCTATTCTTTGTAAGAGAAGTAGCATGAAGATCCCTAAATAAACCATCAAGTCCTGTGATCTCAGTAAGAACTTTATCCAGCAGCAAGACAGCTCTAGCATACAGTGAGAAAACTGCATACATAACTCAATCCAGTCACAGAAGGAGGTTCTTCTCCTCTTTTCATCGGCTCTTTGCATCTTATCAGAATTAAAACTGGAGAGGGAAATAAAATTCTGAATCCCTGACAGGCAAATGTTTCACTCAGCAGATTTTTTTCTTGATCTAAATATAGCACAGACTAAGGAACATCTGCTTGAATGAGCCTGCATCCTGTACTACCTCTTTCCTAAGTTCTTGGGAGCATGCCATTAGTCACTGAGATGGTATTATTTCAATTGTCTGCAACATCCTGGAAGTTTCAGTGTTTCCATCATGGGCCTCTACCCATTTAAGTCCCATCTCTGCAATCTCCTGAAAGACTGCAGTTAAATAAGACTCTACTGTACTTCACTGAATATAAACAGAGAACAATCATTTTTATGTAAATACTATACCCAAGTGCACAGAGTTATTTTATTAGGGTAAAATATCCATCACACTCTTTCACAATTTATTTTTTCATTTTTATAATAATGGCTTTTCGATATGCAGTCTGCCTTTTCAGTAGGCTCAGGCAAGGAAAGGCATGCGGTTTCTGCGTGTAAAAACTGCAAATTCCTCTTTCTGCCCCCGCCCCCCAGCACAGTGTTGCAGTATGTACATTACCACAGGCACAGTTGTTGAAGGAGCTATTATTTGTACAGGGCCAAATGTTGCAATACTCTTCCCTAACAAGTATGTCTGGGCATAGAAAGGGGCTCGTGTGTATGTCTGCCTGTAAGCGTTGGCTTTCAGGAGATGCAGAGGAAAAAATATGCATCTTTTTAAAAACAAAAACCTTAAGATGTTAAACCCCCTGGAGTTTGTCTTCCAGGGCCTTTCAGTGGCATTTAAGATGTTAAATGCCTGCATTTTCTTTTTCATTAGATATAATTATCTTTAAAAGCTTCAAATACCCCTATCTATTCTATGGTTATAAAGGTATTAATTTCCCATTCAGAATAAATTCATCCTTGAAGCAAAACCAAGTTTCTCACATGTTCATAAAATTACATCTACTACTACCCTGTTAACATTTGCCCTATTTCTTAACTGAACAAGAGAAAAATGTCTATACATAGCTTAACAGAGCATAAAGGCCTACTTGTGCCTCACTTTTGTCAAGCACTTAGTGCTATTTCAATAAAACTTGGACCTAAATTTCACCCCTTTCTCCAAGCAAAGAAGCTACCAGTATTGAAAAACTCAAGAGAGAAGAAATGCTGTGCTGGGAAACTGAATTCCAGTCCTACCAGCAGGAAGCCACTACACACTTGAGTGTGCAGCCACTGGAAGTGTTTCTCATTTCAGATTTAAAACTGTCCTCCACAACTCTCAGACTCAAGATGAGCAGCATATCAAAATACTAACCAGACTGCACTTCGTATCTTTTGCCAGACCTGTTACACTGACCACTGCTCTGCTATAATGACACAATAAAAACATTAGAGATGCACAAGCCTGAAGGACAAAGCCCTTACACTTAGATGGCGGCATCCAAAAGATGCTCTGCTGCCTGGAGACAGCACGCAGAGGAGAAAGCAGCCTTTTTGTGACACGCAAATTTAACCTGTAGACCACCAGCACAGAAAGATCAAACACCCAGGAGGGACATGCAACCAAAGGAACACGGCTGTCACCTCAAGATCTACCTCGAGATGAAACAAATGCAAGGCTGTGCAAGGGACACCCTCCTAACACTGGGCAATGCAGAAGAGAGCGCATATCTGGCAGGGAGTTGTGAGACAAAGTGAAACCATTATCAACCAACAAGCCTTTTTGAATCAAATGCACATGCCTCTCAGGTAGATGTGAATGAATGGGCAGCACTGTGGCCAGAGTAAGGCCTCCTCTGCCTTCCCATGCACTGGCATCCCCAAAATGATGCCACCTCCCCTCCAAAGCTTGCACACACTACTGTTTCATTACTTTTGTAATGAAGGCCTTGTATCTGAAAACCTAGCCAATTCCACTTCCCCTCTTTGTTTCAACCTCAGTCTATTCTAGCGCAAAATTTAGTCTGAATAAGATGAAAAAAGAAGAGACATCTCCTCTACTAACACCATTAAGCATATTGTGTATACATAAAAAGTGCTCTGAGCTATTTTATAATCAACTTGTCAGAATACACACAAAAGGTTATATGCAAAAAACCAACAGGCTCTTAAGAGATCATTCTCTTACACATACAGTCAGCCTGAACTGCATTCCCAAACTTGACTCCAGTTAGGAAAATATCTGTTGCTCTACTTTGGCACTACAACAAACACCTGGCTTGGACAGGGTTTCAGTCTTCCCACTCACAGATGCTGAGGGAGCCATTTTGCAGAGTGTGTGTGCACATGTGTGTGTCTGTGTATGGAAGAATTTGAACTCGCCCCAAAATGCTGTTCATCTCTGCTCTGTGACACACTTCACAGCGGAGACTGCTGAGACTCCAGCTCCTGTGTTCTGCACACAACGTTTTAGGATAAGTGGTTATTTGTTACTCTTATCTTTAACTGTTATCTTTTACCTTCGGAATTTTTTTCTCACCTCATCCCTTGCCATATTATTAAATATCCAAAGGCACAAAAGCCATAAGGGTTCCACTGTCTTGCAATGGTCTGTTTCAGATGCTCAGTTGTATCTTACCCATTCTCAGGCCAGGAATCTGTGAAGACACAGTACTTCCAATGCAAAGATCCTGACAGGGGTATTTTTCATCCCAAACACTTTTAAAGCTTGCCAGTGCACAGCTTCAGTGCATCACTTACTGAAAAGTCCAGCTTACACATTGAAATTTCTCACTGTTTGCATGGGAGCTAAAAATCAATATTCACAACCTCACAACTTTAAAACTAGTAATAAAATAGTAGCACACAATCTCGATTTATAAATAGCAAGCAACTGATTTTCTCAGATCGCCACTAAGCAAAGTGAGTGACACCATTACATAACACTGTATTTCTGTCATTTCTGAATAGATCCTTTTCTTCCCCAGTGAAAAATGTTGTCTATTGAGGTTAGTCTATGAGGAGTCTGAGAACTTATATGTTGGTTTTTTGATGCCACACTAAGAAACTTCTGGAAATGCTGAAGACAGACAGTATTTTCCATGTGCATCATAACAGACTGCTGCACACATACTACACAGCTGCTCTGTGCATATATATAGCAAAACTCTGTTACTTCCAAGAAGAGCTTCTTGTGGCCAGCACACTGCTGAAAGCACAAACTGTGCTGATTTACTCAGCTTCAAGAGTGAGAGTACAGTGCAGTCACTGAAGGGCTGATGTTACCCAAGGAAGCTGGGAAAACTTGCAGGAAAATTCTGTGTCAGGTATAAAGGCTATGTAAATCTACAGGAGAGAAGTAGTATTAGAATACTCTCATCCAAATGAGAAGCATTCATTCAACATGAAGAATTTCTGCAGTAAAGAATAAAACATACTGAAACATCCTACTTCAAAGAAATCAAGGGATTGGAAGGATACTGAAGCCAGATTTCAAACAACAGCCAACTCAGACAAACAGCTTTTCTAAGATCTGCAGCTCCCTCCAACCTGTCACACACAAACAGGGATTTAACTCTTCATGCCTATTTTTTTTACCAGGAAAACACAAAAAAAGATACAAGAGACAGAATTCACCCTGAATACTTCAAAAGTAAAATGCACTGGTAGTGTTTTGCTTCGGGTTTTTTTGTGTTTTGGAGGTTGATTAGTTGGTGGGTTGGGCTTTTGGTGTTGTTTCTTTATGTATTTATTTTTTCATTTAACTACTAAGGCACCTCTTTCTGGTTCAACAACTAACCTATTACCCTACTACTTGAACTCTTCCCTAAGTAAGCGTGCACATTAATTTCTTCACAATACAGCAGAAAGGTTATGTTGCTTATAGGCATGCACTAATTTATTCAGCAACTTCCCACATCCTGCAGGAGAAACACAATTCTCCTGCCAATAAAGCATGGATGGCTTTCAGGTTAGGGCATTTTTATCTTCCATCTGCTTTGTGATGTCTTCTCAGCATTCCGCATGCATGTTTGATAACAAACTACACGCTCTTGAAAATAGATCAGAATACAGAAAGCACAGGAGAGCTTTGAGCTTGCTGGTTCTTTGCACTTGAACCAAGGACTAGTCTACCAAATATGAACCACCCGCCTCTCACTCTCTCATCTGTATTTTTTAAGTAGCATGCAAATATATAAAAATATACCCTTCCTTACACAAATAGGTAGTTTTAAAATTTTTCCTTGGTTTACTAGGTATAAAGGTCATCCACATCACAAAACCAAAAAACAAATCAACATCAGCCACTACAGTACTTTTCCGCCAAAGTCCGGATGCAAAGAGGCTTCTGCAGTAACAGCTGTGTGTGCTTACAGACTCAAAATAATAGCCATTTTCCCAAAGAAATAAATCAAAATACAGAGTATATCTATTTTTTTTCTTTTCAATAAAACATTATTATCTAAGGAACCAACGGCAACATGCCAGCACATCTGGACCAGCCTCCCAGAATTATTCAGCAGTGACTCACACATCAGTCTGCCTTTCAGGTTTTTTTCATTTTTGAAAGCAAATCCTTTTACACTCTTGGTCTTTCATCACTACAACCAACTATATTCTACTTCAATACCATTCCAGCTGTTGCTCTTGACGAAGAAATGAAGAAATACACATAAAAAACATGAACACATTTCAGCAGCTGACTGCTCCTGTGCTTCATAACAGATAATAGACCAGTACTATTTGCTTGAGAAAGTGAAACAAAAAAGCTGCCCCCTAAGAACAGTTAATGAAACAGCATTTATATTTTGTTTGAACAAGCAGAGTCCTGTGAGAGTATTGGCAAGGAACCACCTAGCAGAAAACTGATGGGGGAGCTATGTACTCATGTCTAAAGCTCAAAAGTAATTCAATCCTGACCTCCTTCAAAGACCAACTGCCTTGTGCTTTTGTTTCAAGTGCAAAGCAGATGTTTCATTTGCAAAAAACTCCCACTCCTATCGTCTAGGAGGTTTTGCTAAAGAAGCTACTTTGAATACTATACTTTGCCACTGAACAGACCATTTTGCACCGTACGGTGAAGGGAAGGAAGACACACTGGATCACACTGTGATCCACAAGCTTTTCACATTTTCACTGAGTTTGAACAGCGAGGAGATTTAACATGAGCTCAAAACAGAAACCAAGTAACCTAAGGCCGTCAAAAACCAGAACACCTTACTGACGTCCTTATTCTTGCTGTAGCCTGTTCCATCCTCTCCCATGAGCTTATAAATTCACATGTTCTGTGTTCTGAATTCGAGCAAAAAGCTAATCTTACTGAAAATTAAGTGTGGCTGAATTTTCTTTTTCCTGGTGAATCACTTTAATCTTTGAAGAAGATTAAAAATTGCAGACGTGAGGCAAACCATTGTCATTATCAGATAAGCTCTTTACGCTGCAAAAACTGCCAATATACAAGATAACAATGCGATGTGCAAAACAGAGAAATAAACAAAGTCTCTCTGGGCAACAGGATTGCCTTACGTAGCCTTGTGCTTCTGCCATACACTTCAGTCTCCTGAACCATGACAGTCTAACCATGTGTCTGGTAACTCAGACAACAGGAGAGCTGGTTGGATAAAAAACCAGAAGTGCACAGTATCTCCCCCCAACAACGCTGACTTTTAGCTGTACCAGTTTCCTGATCTGACCCTCCTCCCTCCCCTGTGACTGAACAAGCATGTGTATTTGCACAACAAAGTAGGTAAAAGCTGCTTCTGAAAGTAAAAAATCAAAATCAAATCAAATTTTTTAAAAAAATCCTTCAACAGAACCACCACGCTACCCCAGCCCACAATCCACAGTGCATTCCAAACCAAAACTCATCATACAACAGGGGTGTTCATGATGTCCTACGGCAAGGTTCTAACAATGAAAGCAACACCAGATAATAGCGCATTTAGGGCTTGAAGTTGTCACCACAACTTAGCGGAAGTTTTACCTCTTTAACGTGAGTGTGAAAGGACACAGACATGTCCAGCAGGATCTTGCGCTGCTCCACACGCCTGACAAAATCCTGTATCCGGTCTTGGAGCTGATGGGCTGCTTGATAAATTTCCTCCGGGTCACACTCCCCAGTCTGAGCAAGCTGTTCTGCTGCTTCTAGGAGCTTATCTGCATTGGTATATGTGTTCTGGAGGGAAATAAGTTAGTTTCACGAGATTAAATGAAAGAAAAGTCAGTCAGCATATTTTAAAGCCACTGCACTAATGAAAACAAAGTTACAAAAAGGCCCTTGCAATGTATTTTTCTTTCTTCTTTTCTTAAAGGTAGTACAATATCATCTTACTACGGGTGTTGTTATAGTTCTATCTAATAATTTTTCACTTAACTGTGAAGAAATTAATTCCTTAGCTCCTTATTTATGTCTATTCAAAAGTCTCCTTGACACATAACTTGGAATTAATATTTTATACTCACATCTAGAATAAAGATCATCTTAAATGCTTAGTTACTTGCAAACTGGCCTACTTCAACACTAGAAAAATCACTACAGTCAGGGACAGAAGACTTTTCAAATATGTACTACTAGAGCAGAAAAAATTCCATCTGCTGGTAGAAATACTTAATGTCAAGTCCACACATCCAGCAGGAAGGTGGAAAGTGACCAAGCACAGAAGGAGAACATTTCTCTCCATCCTTACAGAAGTCAGGCATCCAAAATTCCTGTATCAAGTGTATCATCATTTGTGAAAAAGCAGCAGCATACGAAGATTTAGAAGTCAGCTATGGCTGAGTATCTGAGCGGAATACTGTCCCAATACATCCTAGGATTAACAAATGCAGATCAGAAGTCCTGTGAGAGACTTGGGTTTAAGCAGAAAAAGAACAGAAGAAGTCTGGTCTCTGACATGCTAGGAGTGCTGTGGTGCAGACAAGAGACAAGTCCTTAACATCTCTTAAAGCGCTGCATTTGCAGCCTGCCTCAATACCGTTCTCATTAATTCAAAATAGGACTGAGTCCAAACTTTTGTTATACTTTGGGTGCTCTTTTTGAGCCTAACCTCGGGTTTTCATGTTTTAGACTGGTTCTCAAAACTCTCATCAAGGAAGGTTAGAAGGATGTTAACTACTAGAGAAAACAAAATGAAGCCATAGCTAGATTAAAGGTTTGCTCATGTCACTCCATTAGGTCTTCTGATAGGTTTAAACCACAGACTAAAAAAAGAAGAAAGCATTCCTGACAATATAAACTACACCTTTTCCTTTTCTCTTCTGCCCTTCCATGTTTTCGCAATCTCAATTACATCAAGTAAAAACACTCCTTCGCACAGATAAATTAAGCCTATGCAAATGTGCTTTTCTTTGCCATAAATATAGTATCACACCTCTAATTAACACTATACTACCCACAAAAATTAAATCCAAGTCCAGCCCTAAAACTGAACTAAAGGGCAGGAAATAAGAGCTCTCTCCCAGGGTATCAGGCAAATTACCAGACAAGACCAGGACAGATTACATGACTCAGGGAACCTCTCACATATTTGGTGGGAGTTCCCCCTTAATTTATTAGGATCTGTTTATACAAGGAATTAAATCCATGCTGTTCCTTCACTTTGACTACGTAACTCTCAGCCCTCCCTTAACTTTCAGCTTTTTAGTTGCATGGAGAGACAGGGAACTCCTCCCTGGTTTCCCTGGGAAAGGCTGCAGAGACAAACATAAGCTTATCCTATTCAGTGGGGAAGGCTGTACTACACACCCCAGATCACTGTCTCAGGCCACTGCCCCAGGCAACGCTGGCCCTGAACACTCTGAGCTGTGCTTGGGTGTTCTGCCTTGCATGGCTGCAGCTCACACGCCTTCAAGGAGCAAGGCCGAGCAGCCTCAAGGCACTCCCCAAACAACAATTACTTCATGGGTCCAGAGCACCACGCCCGGCTGCAGATGGCTGAAACAGAAGTTTCCCATTTTAATGAAAACTTTATCTCACATGTGAAACATTGTTTACGAATTCCAGGAGTATCTTCCGCGTTACACAGGCACAGGCACATCTGACTTCTCTTTCTGTAAAGGGGATGATGAACTGTCTGTATTTAGAAAAGATCACAGCCTGGATGCTGCTTCAAAAGGGACTGCGATCCTCAAACCTAGCAGCAGGCACATACCTTATTGCTCAAATTTCACTTCCAAGTAGAGCTGGAATATAATGTAAACTGCCCTCTGGAACAGAAATCACATCAACTATGTGTTCATTACTAACTACTGCCTTTCCCAGCTCTCTGCTCACTTCTAAACAATACTCAGAGAGAAAAAAAAGCAGTAATGTGAAGATTTTGAAAATGCTCATCCCAAGGGGCAGCCTCTGGTTGAAAGTTAGGCAAAAAAAGCAGGAGTTCTTCCTTGATGTCGCTTATGCCAATTTCCTAAATTGAAAAAGGAGCCTTCATGGTGACAAGCTTCCTCAGGATAGCTCCACTAGCACACTCTCCCTAAACCCCAGGGGAAAAGAAGGAGCCCCATAAGAACTTCAAGACTACCTGTCATCCATCCCTCTGTGCCCCAAGGCGCAAGTCTTTAATAGGCATTCTTCCCCAAAATGATGAAAAATTCTCCATAATGGAATTTACCCCCTTCCCAAAAAACAAATTCCATCATTTTTCTAATCCTTCTGTTAAGGAATGTTTTCTAAATATTCTTCACAAAAAATAAACATCATATTTTTAGAAAGCATATGAAGTGACACATCACAGAAAACACAAAAGTTAAATTTCAGACACTAGTGCAGAAATGAGTACTACTGACAATAAATACAGCAACAGAAGTGCGTGGAGGTATGGACTGCACTTCCATACAGTCTGGAGTTTATTTCCCTGGAAAGGGAAGAGACACATATGGATGACCAGAGATCAGCAGAGGTATACAAATCATTAAAGGTATAGAGAATATGATAGATTACTTATTAAATACAGTGGACACTATCACATTTAAACATCAGACAATACACTTAAAATGAAAAACCAAAGCACTTTTCATCTAAGGAGCAATTAAATTGCATAACTCATTGCCATAGGGTCTGGCATACATTCCAAGATCATATATGGGTTCAAAAAGTAGCCTAATTAGAGAAAGAAAAGTCCATCAGTGACTATTAAATACTGGTTCTGATGGATCCTTCAGTTCCAACATCAAACAGGCTCAGGTAACTGGGAGGGTAAAGATAATTTTTCAAGCATACAGTCCTTTTTCTTTATGCATCTGGTGATAGCCACAAGATACTGTAAGACATGGACCTTTAATTTGATGTATTGCAACCATTCCATTAAAGTCCGGAACCAGTCCAAATTCATACTCTGCTTTTACAACTTTAAAGGAGGTGGGAACTGGTATTGATAGGGAAATTAAAGGTGTATTCAGACAAAGTTTGGAAGAAGTTTTTTTGTGCATCTCTTGCACCAAGAAGACTTATTCATGGAAAAAGATCCCATTAATTAATTCCTGCCATACATTTTTGTGATTTTGAGCATAGACTACTATCAAAAAGCAGACACAGATCATATTTGAAATATGAAAAGCTGACTTAAAATTTCATTTAAAAATGCATAGAAAAGTACAACTACAGTATTGACCTTTCTCCAGAGCTTTTAAGTTGAAAATTCATGCCCATAAGTGAATCAATTATGTCAAAATTTGGACACTTGGCATTTTAACTAAACGGTCTCATGGACACAAAGAAGTACATGGAGAGAAGGTGAAAAAAGAAAGAAAAAGATGGGTAAGTACAAACTGAACTGGACAGGTTTTACATGAAAAAAACAATGCAATTTTACAATAGCGGGTGCAAGTCAAAGGGTGTGTGTGTAGAATGTATCTATCATCAGAATTTAGGGAGGATTATTTGCTGAGTTTTGACTATTTAGCTTTTGTAGTGTAACAAAAAGTGTTGAATAAAAAGAAACAAACCTTCATTTCACACAAATTTTAAAGTGACTAATTTGTGAGACCACAGCCCATTCATTGACTGGAAGGTCTTTTCTATTCGACACACAGCTTATTTTAACATCTCTTTGAATGCTATTGAGGAAATGGCACCTCATTCACGTTAAAAAAAGAATGTGGGAAGAAGCAGAAAGGAAGAAAAAAGAAAAAATAATTTTCACTCCCCTTAAAATAAGGAGTTAGCCTTTGACTATGAACATGTCAACATTACTGCCGGCTCCCTGTATTTGCCAGAGCATTGCCAAGCCAGCGACACTTCACTTAACATTACTTTCCCCCAACTTCTGACTGGAACTGATTGAAAACCCCTGATAATGCCTAGAGTCCTATTAAAGACAAACCAAAACAAAATCACAACAAAAAGAGCAACAAGAACAACAACAAGAAGCCCAAAATCAAAAACACAACAAAGACCTGGACCAACCAGAAATGTAGGTAGAAAATAAGTCAGCCAAAAGTTACTGATGCTTTAACAAGGACAGCAGATTGCTGTTTTATACTTGAACATAATCTTGTAACAGCAACAACAGGAATGCCTTTTGGGCTGCTTATGTTCAGTTTTACAGCAAGCAAGAGGAACAACTCAGAGGGTGTGCCTCTCTTGGCACTAACTCACTACACATTCAAGAGTTAGAGATGAAAAAAATACTTATTAGATCATTTTGTCCATCCTTCTGTCAGTGGAAGATAGTCCCCTGTAGTATATTTAAGTTCTTTGACCAATCTAAGTTTACAGTATCTCCAAAAATAGAACTTCCACCCATTCCCTGAAGAAATAATTTCAAACTCCAGTAACATTCACTTTTAGGAAGTTTTTAGTAAGCATTTGCTTTAGAATTTTCTGCTTTAAAGTATAATGTGAATTAACAAGATGCTTTTTTAAACATTCCAGTAATATTTCTATGCACTTCATCCCCTTTTGGCTATTCAAACATTTTCTTCTTCTTTCCCCAAATAATACAGCATTAAGTATGAGATCATTCAGGCTTTGTTAAGTATCTTATGGAAATAGACTCCTGCTCATCTGACTGAGAAAAATAAGTATTTTCACATGGAAAATATTGCTTTTTGCTAAAAATGAAGTAATAGACATGCATATAGAAAATCCTGCATGTATATATACGACAAAAGTAACAACACCTATTCTTTCTGAAAATTTTACAGGAAATCAGTTTTGAGGAAGTTTTCTGATGCTATTTCAAGTCCTCAGCCATGGGAGTGCTCGAAGACTGTATTTACAATAAAATTTTATCAAGAGCTTAGTATCTTCCACTAAACAGGCAAACTGTAAGCAACGCTTCTGATGCATTCCCCATAGTAGGTGTCACTGCTGAACTCTTGCATATCATGTCAGAATCACCCAATAACATTGTCTTCTGTTTCACTGAAGCACCACTATATCAACCCCACCTTGGGAGATTTTTCTTGATTTATCTTGGAGATATTTTCTCTTACCAATCATTAAGACTGGATGGACAGTGCATGTTACTAATGGGAAGGATTCTGGCCTTCAGCTTCCTTCACAGGGTTTTTCTTCACCTCACATCCCCTTTTAGAGGCTAACAGCTACACCAGCTCCTTGTTAAGTTCCCTGTACTCCTTCGTATCTCTATTTGTTTTGACTTTTTTTCACAGAAAAAATGTTTTCAAGTTGTATCATCAGTTCCACTTAAGGCCAAACTAAGGGTATCAGTGATTCAGAAGAACTAAGAAGAACTGTATTTAAAGAAAAAGACCCAAGCCAGGCTGGCCAGTTTGCTGGCTCACCTGGTTTCTTAGGAATCCCCCCTTCCCCTCCATGAGACTGCGGTGAGGATCTGGGAGCTCCCCAAGCTTAAAGGCAGAAAGCAGGACTTTGCTCTCCACCCTCTCTTAAAGGCTGCACAAAAGTTTAAATCCTAGAACCCCACTAAACTAAGCTACTTTGAAAGGAGAGCTTTCATTCTTCTGTAAATCAATACTTGAAAGCATTCTTTTGAAATAATAACAATAATAATAATAATAATGGCAGAGCAGTTCTGTTGTGCTTTAAAGCTCACACTGTCTAGGACTGTGGAAGTTTGTCTTTTTCTTCTCAAAGGTGGAGCATAAAGGAAAAATGAAACAAAAGCTTTCAACAGAAACAAAATGGTCCACTCCTGGAACAATGTTTTGTAGTGGTGCTCCCTCTGCCCAGCCCTTCAGTGCAAAAGCAGGAATTTTTCATTTATTTCCATGACAAGTGTACAGTCCTTCATGCAACTGCTTTTACCTGCGCAACCTCTTCGAAGTCTTCATGGCGTTTCTGCAAAGCTCTGGCCCGGTGCAGGGATTTTCCCACTCCAGTATGTTTGCTAAGAAAAGCTTCTCCATGGTTTTCAATCCAATCCAACACCTGTGGTACAGAAAAGAGACACACAGAAACCCTGAGTGGACACACTGAATGTTAGAACAAAAAGACAATTATTCAAGAAACTGAGAAGCTGTAAAGGCATTGCTTAAGAAGAACTGTACGGGTGGATTAAAACACAGTGTTGCCATTGAAGGACATTAATTACATCTCATTTAACTTTTCTCAAGGCAGTAATTAGCTCAAACTAGCAAAATAGTATGATTCAAGATCGTATCTGTATTTTGAAGCCTACCAAGGACAACCTCATTTCTCCACATTCATCAATTTGACAGTAATCTGATCCAAGTGGCGAGACCCCTTGTGAGGGTCTCTCTAATCTGTTTACACCTTCAGCTAACATTTTTCTGCAAGGTAATACTAATGAAGCTTGCACATTGCTGGTGAATAACACAGTGAAGTTCTACTTTAGATGAGAATTCGCTTCGCCTTCTACATATTACTAAGTCAAGAAGAAAGATCCAGTAGTAACTAACTAACTTTAATTAACACAAGAAAAATTAGTTGAAATCATTATGAGATAAATGTCTGCATTCAGAGCATATGGAGGAATATGCTCCAGTTCTTAAGAAGCATCTATCCCCTCAAAACGTCAGACACAATTGTTTATTTTAAATTTTACAGCTGAAAAAGTGATGAACAAAGGACATTTTAAGGACCTTAATGCTTCTACCACAATGACTGGGCTGACAGCTTTATAAATAGTAAAATCTGTATATGTAATTAGTTCCTGCCAGTTAACACAAAAGATTCCTGCCCACATACCACATTTCTGATGAGTGAACGAACAAAAACATCTAATCTCTCTTCAAACTAATACATCCTAGCCATACCTTAATCCATTAGTTAAGTATGCATATGGTATTCAGTTTTTTGGAAGATACTCAAAAGATTCAAGAAGGACATTCAAAATTAAAAACAACAGCACATAAGCAATTTTCTTAAGTCGGCGAACCATATCTATACAGCACGTATGTAGTGGCGAGGAACACCTTACCTAGCATTCACCTTCAGTGTTCTTTTTTCTTTCAAACATGAATATTTTAGTTTGTTTTGAATATAACTTTCAAAAGCCTGTACTTTGCATCTTCTTACCTACTAGTGTCCTTTACTCTGATTTCTGAAGTTGGGTGAGGTTTTCTCCCCAGTTTTCTTGTACTGAAAGTGTAACTGAGTAAAACTAAAGACTTTTTTTTTCTTCAAAACAGATTTGAGAACCATTCTTGCAACATCACTCATTCAGTACACATGCAATCCAACACACTATTCCCATAAAAAACATCCATGCTTTCTCCAGCAGAAGAATGAAAACATGGTTTTCTCATTTATCTTGACCATGAAAATATTTTTCCGTTTGCAAGCTCTCTCCTACTGGACATCTTCAAAACAACAAACAATTCCCTAATACCACAAAATACAGCCACTTCAAATCACCGACACTTCATAAAATCTTCATACTTAACTTATGCAATATTTGTTTTCCTAGGAAGTATTGCCAAAAGAATATTATTGTGTTTTAGGTCAATGCAAGTTTTCATTTTCCCCTTTCAAGGTAAAGTATTTATCAGAGAAAGCAGAGTGAGGAGGTAAACATGGCCTCAGTTATTATCAATACTTTTGACTAGTTTCAGGAGACCACTTCTCCCATTATAAAAAAGAGCTAAAAAGAGATATGTTTGGATGAAATAATTAGACTGGACTCTGGAGACTACTAAGAGTTATAAGCTAACAAATGAAATCAACAGCAAAATCAGTCCCAGAAAGCATGGGATGAAAAGCAGAAAGCAGCCCAGGGAGAATGATTTTTCCTCCAAATAATGCTGAATAACTTCTCAAGGGAAGAAACTGTCATAGAAATCCAGTACACAGATCATGACATAAACTACTCAACTAGAGAAACATTACTGCCTCTAAGTGAAATCAGTATGAATACAAGTCTCGTTAGTGTTCAGCCTTCATACCGTGATTCTTAACAAAACTGAGGAAGCACTCTTGGGAATTTTACAGCACACAGAGGCAGAGTCAAGGTATGCTCTTCCCATCAGAGAGTGCTTTGCATACCACTTCAATCAAAGGACAATACCATTAGTTGGCACTGATTTTAGCCTTTTAACAACTTACACATTTTCTTCCTCTTCCTGGGAGAAGTAAGAGTTACAGAAATCATCATACTGACCCACTAAAGACTCTTCTACCAATACTGAAAGCAAATGGAATTCAGTCTGGTACTTAAGTAATATACAGGAGTCTAAGAGGCTCAACACTTCTCAGTGAAAGGGTGAATAGTATCATCCTCCACTGCAGCAAGTTGCTTTAATGATGCAATTAAGTTCTACTGCAGTCTCAGCAAAACCATCCTTATGCCCAACATAGGATCTAAAAAAATGCTTACTTTTCTAGCTCCCAAAAGAATATACAACAGAAGAAACTATGGAAAGACAGTGTCATTTAAAAAAAATCATTGCTCATGGCTGTAAAATATGTGGTATATGCTGCTTGTAGAAGTAAATCTGATCTTTCGCAGATTCAATGTGCTCATTTTCACTAGTCTTTCCCACATAACTATCCATTCCTCTCCCCTCACCCCTCACCCCTTTGCCTACTTTGCATACACTCACTTTTCTGATCTCCACCACTTACTTGCTGCTGACATAGCATTGAGAAGGGGAAGATGGAAAACTCCGCATTTCTGATCTTCGGACAGTTAAAATGTGGAAATACTCTCTCGCAAAAAGAACCATTTTACACTGGAACCGCCTTCAAAAGCCTCATGGGAATCACACAGTGAAATCATGTTAATGCTAGCAAGTAACAGGCATTCATGGCCCACCCTTCATTAGTCAAGGCTGAAACTAGTGACTGTAACCTGTCTTGAGGCAGGCAGATCAAGGAAGAAGCAGCACATTTATCCAAAATGGACAGAGAAGACACCCACTATGACCAAATAAATGTATTTTTTGGGGGAAAAAAAAAAACCCCAAGCCAAACCAAATCAAACACGCCCAGCCAAACAAGAACAAAAAAAAAAAAACACCAAAAAACCCTCCCCTTCCCCCCGGCAAAACCCCCTCAAAACATTTCCTACCAGCATGTTTTACTAATTTCTGTCTT
Source organism: Oreocharis arfaki (assembly GCA_013398015.1). Lineage (NCBI taxonomy): Eukaryota > Metazoa > Chordata > Aves > Passeriformes > Paramythiidae > Oreocharis > Oreocharis arfaki. The sequence goes on along the minus strand of VZRR01003716.1, from coordinate 38,327 downwards.
GCGAGCTATCAGGAGAGTTTTTCAGGCACCAAAACTCTGATCATACAGGTGTCAGCAGTATCACTCTACCAGAAACATTATCTTTATGCTCAATTTTCACCTTTCATGGCCAAGAAGAGCAAAAATCCATGTTGCTGTTCCAAGTCTCCCTTATTGCTTCGTATCAGAATCAGTCAGCTGCTTTCCTTAGGTAAAAGGCTGACTATATTATCTACTTGATAAGCTTATTAACTCTTAAACATAAAATCATACTTTTACTGGCACAGTTTGTATTAAAAGGGCTACATACACAATTGAGTGCCAGTGGCCAGACTTTTTTTTGAAAATTAAAATAAAGCCCCTCTTTTTAGATGTTAATATACAAACTAACTAGGAACTAGATCTCCCAGCATATTTCTGCTACCTAAAATCAAACTCGGAATTCCATTCCATTTAAGACTGTCATACATTTTCACATTGCATATTTCAGATTTTCTGTAATTCACTTCTTATCTACTATTTTTATTATTTCAGGTGCTACTTTCCTTACTACTTGCTTCAAAAGATGAGCAGATGATTCTTGGTGTACACAGATATCACCACAATGCTTTTGTTGATTTGGAAAGCTCCACTAGAAACAGCTTCCCAGAATACAAGAACACGCAAGACAGAAGAAAAAACCCAAAGGGCTTTCTGAGGTGTAAGTAACACAAAGTGAAGTACCAGCTCAACATGGCCAATTCCCTCCTCCAACGAGCTCTGTCACTCACTTAACACTTCCACGAACTGAGTTATTTCATTAAGCCAGCAGAGGGAGGAGGAGGAAATCACAGACTCGTGCTGAAGGACAGTAAAAAAATCACTAACAATGCACTTGGTTGCACTATGACCAAATTAACTACAAACAGTGGAAGAGAGCCACACTTAGTCAATTTTGAAATGAAAAAAAACCCCACCACATTTGACTTGACAATAATTAAAAGATGTTTTCATGTTAGTTTCTAAATCATCTTAATTGAATTTTTAAAAATTTGAACAAAAAGAGAATGTGCAAACAAAAACTAAAGTATTTTAGGAAGTTGCTTTAGAGTTTACGTAAACCATTCCAAAACTGTCTCAGATATAAATCTAACTAATATCTGAAATCAGAGTAATTTCATGCACTGAATGGTGTTAATGATTATTCAATTGAAAAATGAACATCTCTCAGATAAATTAAGATGATCTGTTAAGGTTGTTTTGCTTTTGTTTTGCAAGAAAAAACAATCTTGTTATTCAAGATCACTTTTTTCCCCAGATAAATTTTCAAACCTGAGGGAGCTACAATCTCTAAGACATCTGCTGCGGCTATTGGATTAATCTATCTGGTATGGATGTTGAATTGTCACTGTCCTACAGATTGACCTGCCCTGAAATCCAAGTATAAAAAATTGTATTATGAAAGGGAACAGCGACCAAAATTTACACTGATTCATACAGCAGTGCCAAAAATACCCAATATCTGTAAAGCTAAGTTAAAGCAACATAACAAGGAGCTATACTTCCACATGTAACGTTTCAGAAATTAACAGTCATTACAGAGATAAACCAAAGGACAACTCAATCTCTGGCAGTGGTAACTACTGTTTACTAAGGAAAGGACTTAAGAAGATGGCAAACAAGGGCTGCACCTCTGTACAGACCTAGCTTGAAATTTCATGTGGTTGATAAAGATGTGCATTAGCACAAAAGGCTGCAGCTTCCAACTGCCAAGAGGATCTCTTGCTGCCTTAATTCAATCACTGTCTTGCAAAGCATATAAAGAAACCACAGGCATAACCAGGATGAAAGGAATTTCTCCAACCAGTAAGTAAGGCATGTACTGAATAATAAGTCAGTATGGATCAACCTTCTTGAGGCAACTGGGTCATACCGAAAACTTCTGGTGAACTCAAAATCCACATGCATGATTTGGACAGCACATTCCTGAGACTGGAAGTTATAAAAATATGTAAATTTGTCCACTTTGTTGTTTTCAAATCTGTGAGTACTTCATCTTAAATGCAGCAGTTCCAAAGGCTGATGAGTCTAATACACAGAAGGAAAATCCAGCATCTTGCTGAAGAACCTGGTGGTGACTGCACAATGACTTGAGTCTAATGAAGGGTTATTTGCCAACTTCAAAGAACAAAGCAGTCTGAGAGCTAACTCCTCTACACCAAGAACCATGATTTAGGATGGAGCAGAGAATTAAAATTTCCTACAAGCATTTTATGACTCCCAAGATATTAAAGGCAAAGAGTAGGAGCAGTACAATAAGACTCTCTGTAGCACTTAATGAACATCTTCCCCCAGGAAATAAATTGCCTAAAGCCTGGCCTACAGGCCCAAAACTTGAATTATGCACCTGAGAAATTACCTCAGGAGATCCCTTGGCCTAGATTGCCTAAGTAGGTCCTACTTGAGCTGAATTCAAACTAGAGAAGAAAGTTCCACCATCCAATCCATACTTGCTGGCACCAGACTACTGAGAGGACCTACATTTTCCCATGAGAATCACACTACTGTGTTAATTTCAGTTTCTGAAGATTCCTGACGAAGCCTTTTCGGTTTAAGAGGTGACTCATTTACGGGCTGCGCCTCATCACAGAATCACAGCATATTCTGAGCTGGCCCTTCAGCGACTACTCATACAAGTACCAGCACTGGACCATCCTGACTGGCCACTAATCTGCACGGAGAGCCTCAAGGATTTATACAATGGCGTAATGAATGGAGCCTTCAGTTCTCTGTGCCCTTGCTGACCACTCATAACATTCCCTCTGCTTTCTTTTACTTTTTTGTCATTTAATATTTTTCATGTCTTTCTGCATCCTTTGTCACATCTTAGTGTTGAGAATCAGCATAGCAGCCTGTCTTTAAATGTATGCTTCTTTTTAGATAAAAAATTAAGTAATAAAGTTTTGAAGATTTTACATAATTTACTGTTTAAGCATTTAAGTTATTTTCTTTAATTACATGATAAGATAGTCAGCAGATGTAGAAGAAAGTTGAGTTGCAAAGATTGCTCAGTCTCCCCACCATCTGCCTAAATTACCTTTTTCAACTACAGTAAATGATGAAAATCAGTTATTTCACTCCCAACTGCTCACATCCAGTATCTTATTGAAACAGAAAAGTACAAAAAATTTATCGTAAAAGTGCAACTAATTTTGAAGGAAAAAAGATTAGTTTAACCAGAACGTATGGCTATCTATCTAAAAGACCCATTAAGAAGCTGTGATTTGTGAACACTTTTACAGTGAAATGAAAGAATATTATCAGCAAATACTGGCCAGCTTTACTCTTCTATGAAGATGAGCTATTAAAGGATAAATTACTAATGTCTCTGTTAATTGCAGTCCAAAGCCAACATTTTAAGTTTATTAAAAATCCATCAACCAAGGAATTTTATGTTGTTTTACTTTAAAAAAGAAAAGTTATGTCAGAAATACTAATGCCTGTACATAACTACTAACTTTTAAGGATGTTGACATAACAATAAAAAACCAGTAGCCAATAAACATTAATTCAAGAACAGTGTTATTATCAAAAAGTAATCTCATCTGTAATTTTTATAGCACCTTAGTATACTATTCTCAGGTTTTAAAGAAACACTATTAAGTCAATTAAGTATCACTGAGGATTTGAAACCAAAAATTTTACAGAATAACACTATTAATTTTTTGCATGTTACAACAACAAGCCTTTTTGACACTCTGAGTCCAGAATTTTACCTAGAATGTGAATGTCAGCTCCCAGCACAAACTCAGAATAGCTGTCTATACTAAGTATCTTCATAAGATATGACTTAAAGGAAATAAATTAATTTAAAATCAGAAAAAAATGAAGTAGAGCTAACTTACAAATATAAATATTATCCGTAAGAACCAATACCCAAGTTCTGATAATACAAAGAACTTGGTACCATTCAGTCAACCCCAGGCAACTATTCACTTGCTGTACAAAAGAACATGGGGTTTAACAGTCAAAACTCACCTGTCAGTGCAATCAGCTCGAAATCACAAGGTGACAGAATACAAAGGCACTTAGACAAAGTGAAATAAAACCCACCTGTTGAACATCCTGTTGAAAAACGCACAGCTGAAGCCGCTGGTGCAAGCGGACCTTTCGATGCTGCCAGATATTTTCCAGTTGGCGCTGGTGATGCAACACCTCATGGATGACATCCAGGACATGATGAACTGCTTTTGAGTAGTTGGCAGATGCAGTGAGGGAATCGGAACTCCCAGGAGTCAAAGGTCTCTGAAGTTTGTCAAGGAGTGACTTCCCATCTTGGCTCACCTGACCACCAGAAAGGACGAAGAATTACTTGTCTTACCAAAAGCTTGTTGGGCTACTACTTTGTACTCCACCCCTTCTCCCAGTTTTAGACGTCTTTAAGAACTCAGGGAGCAGTGATGAAGACTCATTTTATTGCAGGCATGATTACCTACATGCAGCTGTTACAAGAATGAAAAAAGAATTATATTATTTTTCTATTTAAAATAATTTTAACAAGTAGCACTCTTCTAAATAACAGCCTGTCTTTCGATTTTTTCATTCCCTTAAGAGTGATTTTCCTTCAAAGTGTTGGAATTTTTTGTTTGGTTTGAGTTTTTTGCTGTTGTGGTGGTGTATTTTTTTAAAAAAAAAATAGTCGAATCAAACTTAGAATAAATATTCTTCAACTCTTTCCCTAGTCAACAGAACACCTAAAATTAAGTATTTGTCCAGAATTATCCTTCCAAAAAAACCTCTCTCTTCATTTGCTGTAAAGATGAACAGGGAGGTTACTTTCCGTAGGTTAATATTAATTTGACAAATACATTTAGACCAACAGATGTAAAACTTAGTATATGATTCAATCTGACAAGATTTACAACCTCTAAATTATTACTGTTACTGGTAAACCAAGGGCAAACTGCTGTTAGGGCAAACTTAATCCTGATTAAATCACTTAAACCCTTTCCAGGCAGCACAGAAAGATACTGTTTTCCAATATGTGTTTAACTACTGATACTGACAGGAGATTTCTAACTGTTGTCTTCTTTGATTTAAACCAGAGCAGAAATATTCAGATTTACCTTTCATGCTAATTAAAAAGCAATAATCCTCTCTTATCTGGTCACTATTAACATGTAGTGTTAAAAGCATTTTTCCTTGGCGTTTACTCTGTCGCTGTTAGCATGAATCTCAAAGAACTGCTACAGTTCAGTATCATTCAGCTATCTGTAAAGAACTTTTCTAACAGCTCATCTAGCAGTCAGGAAAAAAAAAAAATCTGAAACCACAAAACTGGAGTATAAACAATAGCCTGAATCCTTCAAATCATCACCATGTCAGAAACAGCAAATTTGTCAAGGCCTTCCCCCAGTGGCTATTTTCGACAACTTTTTACTAAGTCTAGGCACATTTTAAATTTGTTACTCAGTAGTCAAATAGATCCAAATGAAAATTCTTTTCTAATAATTAGATTACAAGGGAATTTATTTCTCAGTTCCAGCTCAAGCTCTTTCATTTCAGTAATGAGTATCAACACAGAGAATGAAGCTCACTTCTGAAAGTAGCTCCTGTAAAAATCATGTCAGCAGAAAAAATGCATAATCCATAGCATAGTTATAATGACACCTTTTTTCTTTTCTGTATCCAAAAGAATTATCTGGTAAGTCCTTCAAATATTTCAAGATCATGGACTTCAATTATCTATTCAGAGTCCATAAAATCTAGGTGAAAAAAAAATTGTGACAGCCTCTTGATCCAATTAGTTTATTAGCTTTATAAACAAATGACTGTGCACAGATTTTCCTTTGGAGTTAATACACAAAAATTTTCTTCCTTCCTAGTGCATGACTACCTTAAGATTTCAGTGAGATGTGTGACTTTATTTATATATATAATTTCATTTAAGGCACATCTATTGGATTTTCAGGCACACCAGTTTTCTCAGCTTGTAAGCTAGTAAGTTGCTTTACTAGTAATATACAGTAATTACCCTCAGTAAAATCAGACTGTCTAGTCTTAAAAGCATTTACTTTCTTAAAATTACTGTCTTCTACTTTGCAACCAAGTCGTGTTGCCAAGACATTGCAATCTAAAATGAATGACAGTGTTGTGATTCCCACAGTGTTCCTCTCTCTCTTCCCCCACTGTTCATTCATCACAAAATAAAAGGAGCTCCGTACTGTAATAGAAATGAAGTCATACATCTAATAATGATAAGCAATAGTGCTGTAATATCCTGACACAGAAATATGCCTCCATCAATCTTCAAAAAGGAACGCACGTTTGAAAAACGCAAAATAAAACCTTCTGCCCAGAGGAGGAACACAACTTGTACACACACATACAGTTGTTATTTCTGCACCAATTCTGGTTGCTAAAGACAAAGTTAATTTTTTTTTACCAGATGGGGAAAAGTAATGACCAGAAATCAGAAAAAAGGCACTTTGCTCTTTTTTTCCTTCAAGCACTACCAGTGAAGATTTTGTTAAAATAGCTAGCTATCCCAAAGCCAAAAGCTACAGCTTTGAAATCCCTGAGATACATTTTCAAGGTATTTTCCAAAGCAATCCTATAATCTATCTAATTTATTTTCTTTATGCATCACCAGCAAGCAAACAGTATTTAACATGCTAATCCACAGTACTTATTTACACTTAACAGCAGGCTCATCCAGTCACATCCCTGACAAAAAAAAGAACTGCCACAAAACCAACTCAAACAAAACAGAACCAAGTAGAAAAAAATGCCACTATTTCAACCTCAGCGCTCTGTCATCATTATTCTAGAGAGATCTACCCTTCCTACTCCTTGCTGCACTCTCATGAAGCATGTACCCCCGAGTGCCTCTCTCCATATAAATGTGTTACAAACGTGCTATGTCTCTGTTCCTTGTTTTAAAAAGGGACCATCCCAATGATGAAAGTTGATAATGAAGAAAAGAAACTTTACTACAAAACATGCTTTCAAGAATGAGTTAAAACAGTTATGTGTAGTAAAATCACAAGTATCAGGTGTGATAGTATGTCATTAGATCAGATGACAAAGCAGGACGGCATAGAGCAAGAATGGGGATATCAACATGTAGTTTACACAGAACAAGAATTTGTGAACTCCGAACATCTGAGCCATAGTCACAAAATTTATGCAGGCCCTAAGGTGGCAGGTTTTGAAAAAAAAATAGTTTTGATATACTAAGAACAGGACAGGTTATTAGCACTAATCTTACCCTCCTTTACTGCTAAATGAAATGTGACCAGACTTAGGATTCAGCTTCCTATAACGAAGCTGGCTCATCAGAACATAGTTTTAACTTCAATGTAATGTATAAATCACAACCATTAATTCAAACCCACATGACCTCCTTTTAAAGACAGGTGCAAGCCGTGGCCTAAGCTATCTTGTGTCCACTGATCATTTTTACCATGATTTAACCAAACAAATAATTTTATGAGTACAAAACCGACTGTATTTAATTGAGAACAACATCAGTCCAGTTGAATAATAAAAACAGCTTTACCCCCCGGTGAGAACAACCCTGGCAGAAGAAAGAAGGGCAAGTAAAGCAGGAAATGCAGAAAATACCTGTTAGCTAATAATAGTGAAGTGAATACCCATTTGATTTCAGCTAAGTAAAGCACAAGAGAAAACTCAAAATTTTAAAGAAAACAAAAAAAGATATTTGAGTCATCACTTTCTAGGCCACCTTCAAAATAAGCATTTTATCTTAAGTTGTAAATACAACTATTAGAAATAGTGACAAATATTATGATTCCAGTGTATGCTGAGTCCAAGATTAGAGCAGCAGCATACGGTGTGCTAATCTTACAAATGCTGACTACATAGACATGCTAGCTCATTTAAGTGTCTTTGAGGTTGATGAAACTAAGTGCATTACCTTCTGGTTTCTCAAGTGACATCCTCTGGTGGTTAAGCCTTTTTTGTGAGGCAATTTCAGAGACAGATTTTCAAAACACACTAAGAGCAATCCATGCCAAGAGAATACCTTCCCAAAGAATGCCCAGCTGCCTTGGGGTGATTTTATGATAATACTGTATTTACCTATTGTCTGCTTTATGCCCAGAAATGGGTCCTGCAGATTTAAGCTGGGCCCAGAAGAGTGGGGAGAGAAGCCGGGCGAATTCTTCAGGGCGGTTTGTGTTCAAGGACTCACGCATTCCCCCGCCTTCTCACAGCTGCAGAGACTAGGGAATACCTTCCTGCTTTTAGCCAGCCTCTTAGCTGAGGCAGGGAATTTTCCCATACCAGCATACCAAAATCCTCCAGAACTTCTTCTTCTTCTGGAGCTGTTAAGCCTAGCTGTGATCTGAGAACCAGATCATCAGACCCCGTGGACCGGGAGGGAGGCTGTGGAGACGCCGCATCCCGGCCTTGGGCCTCGGGAGGGACCGAGCCAGCTACAGAGGGAACTCTGAATCCACCAGGTTTCTCTGCATTGAGGAGGTTTATTATCTAACATTATCCATTTTTTTTTCGTTGCCCTGCCTACACTCTGCTTGTTAAATAAATAGTTTTTTTCACTTTCATCCAAGAAATTCCTTTCATATTGGTGGGGGAGGGAGTGCTGAAACCTGCCTTCTTACGAGGAGATGTTCATTACAGGATGTTTCCTCACGAACTTGTCTCAAACTGAGACACCAGCTAAGTTCCCTTAAAGTAGATGTTTAAACAATAGTATCACATTGCTATTGAAAGGGAGTAATATGCAAATGCAAATTAAAACATACTTAGTGCTCCAAGGGTTGTTTGTACCACACATGCTTAAATCTCACCTTTTACTTTCTTTCCAAAGATTGAGGGGAAAACTTTAACACTTCACTTTTGAACAACAGTAGCAAAATACAGTTTATGAAATTTTAAAAGAAGCTTGGCACTTGACTTTTCAACTAACTCCCAATGCAACTCCCAACTCCCAATGATTCATGATCCAAACTTAACACGACACAATTTTATCTAAGGAAAGACACTGACCTCAGAGTAAGCCAAGGTAATATGCTCATATATCCCTTGATGATGATGGATAGCATCTTCTAAATCTTGCAGTTCTGAGGGAAGCTCCACCTCACCACAGGCTTTACACCATGAGTCCACATTGCTCATGTACTGCAACAGAGAAGAAACATTCAGCTTGATTTTAGGTTCTACCATTAAGTATGCACATGATGGTAATATACAAAAGGACATTCATCTGTGTGACAGATGCTGAAAACACTTCTTTTAAGCAAAGAGTCTTCACAGTTACTTCTTTTTGGAATAACCAAAAGTTTATACCAGAACAGAAAGAAATATTCAAGTCTGACTATACTTGTGCTTTTAGGTATCTGAAACTCTGAGGTGCTTGTAGACAGGCAGGCTGGGCTGTATGTTGGCAGTCTTCAGAATCAATTTAACTGTTGGCAATATTGATGCTTCAAGTTTACCCTTGCTCCTTTTCTTGACTTTGCAGCTAAGAAAACGTTTCCTTCACCCCAAACCTACCATTTCAGAAACATGAAAGTCAATTAAGGTCTTGTCTACACAAGGAAGTAAAACATGCTGCAGCTTTCAAGTCCAGACTCTTGGTTTTTACCCATCAGCTCCCTGTGCAGATACTCATGGTATCATGAGGTTTATCACATCACTTCTTTTTAATTTTCAGAGAAAACCATGTTTCTTTGCACAAGCACACAAAGAATTACTGGTGAACCATTCACTGAAACACTCCATAGTTATCTTTTGCTGGAAAGAGGTTATCAAGGAAGCAAAGCAGTGTCAGGGCACAGTGAATTCACACCTTAGTCCCTAAAGAACCAACCTCTACATGCAGAGAAGCACTAAATCCATTTGGCAAGCTACTACAGCAGCAAGCATGTAAGGGATTTACAACTTGAGCGGAGGTCTCTTAGGACTAGCCCTGAACTTTGAGCACACAGCTACGTCAGCATAGCTGTTCGAGTCAAGCCTTTCAGGGGAAATTGAGGATACTGCAACAGAAATCTCTTCTCCAGACAATTTAAGTTATCTCTGAAGTTTAAGCTGTCTTGACAGACAAGAAACTGCCATCACAGCTATATGCATAGAAGAAGTTCTGCCAACTAATTTTTCACAGCTAGGGGGCATGAATTTTATACCCCTGTTACGCTAGGAAAGGAAAGAGGAAAAAAGAATCTGTTTTTCTAGGAGTTTTCATAGATGTTAAACCTAGTACAGCCAAGCACATGTGAGCTCTGTAAAGTAAACTTCCTCTATTCATTTCAAGTTCAAGACTCAAAAGTTATGAGACCAAGCCATTTGTCTCATCATACATATCTTAATTCTTGGAGCACATGTAGTCTTTTGTGGAAAAAGGAATTCATAGATCATTTCTGGTACTCTTCTATTGTTTGATAGCTGGGCAGAAGGGTGATAGAGTACTTAGCTCTAAAATATTATTTAATTCTCATTAAGGGCCAGTTTAAAAAATCTCTACTGTTAAGCACTGAACATCAATAGAAGCTCCGTGTGCACCAGTGAGCAGGCACTGATAGCTGGTGCAGTCTTCACTGTGTCTGACAGTAGGCAGCGACACTTACCTGTCACTTGCAAGAGAACACATGCGTTCAAGAAGAGTGTGTTTTTTCTTGGGCTGCTTACTTTTTAATCTTTTTATGTAGGTCAAGCGTCACCAGTCTCTAAAGGGGTCATTCCTCACATTCCAAACCCTCTTTCCTTCAACTCGCTCTCCACTGCTAATGAAACAGCTAATATATCACAGGTAGGTATCTTACAAAGCAACTAGGGCAATCCATTGCAGCTAATCATAAAATGAAAACTGCAGAAGGAGCAATTAAAAGTAAATTAATCTCAGCAGATGCTGCACTATTTTCTCTTTCCTCCTGTTTACACTTATATTAAGTGGTAAAGAAAGTAACACTGACCCTTATTCCAGTTGCCCAGCACACAATCACACAAAATTTAGTCCCCTGACTTCTGATGAGCATAATTTATTATTTGTGTTATGAAAAATGACAGCATTTGAGTCAAGGTACACCTACTTGTTCACACTTCATCTCTCTTCTACATGTACGGCTGAAAATGCTTTAATGTAAACTCGAATGACCCAAGTAATTAGAAAAGCATCAATATTGACAAGGTACCAAATTGTGTCTATCAAAGGCTTCAAGCTGACTGGTGACTTTTCTATCAGAAAACAATTCCTTTATCTCATTTTTATGTAGCTTTTCTGTAAAACCTGCATTATAGTGGCATCATTTTATATAATTTACCTTAGTCTAAGGACATTAAACCAATGTCACCACTAACATAATGGAAAGCAATGTGTACTTGCGTCTTAATACATTCTCATTTCTAATGTCTAGATATTTATCAAGTTAAATATCCATGCAGTAGAAATCAGGGGGAAAATGTCCTAAAATCAACTGCAACACCTCTCTCTGTTTCTGAAGTTTTCAGCTCCCAAGTGCTTCCTTCATTCATTCCAAATTAAAGTTATATCAGACATGAGACCTTTCCTTGGATATAATTTAGCAAGGCAAATTGGAAGAAAAGTACATACAGCACACCAGAGCTTCCATCAGCCATACCCATCCAAGAGCCTCTGCTCTCCAAACACACCAGGGATGCACAGAGCAGACAGTCTACAAGATCAGCGGGTGACTCAACTGCACACACACAGCAGCTCCTTCAGAACTGAACTCCCTTGAGGGCAAAACATGCTTTTGCCATTAAGATTATTAACTTGGGGATATTTATTCCTATTTCCCCTACATATACCTCTTCTCTGGCAGCTACACACGCTTAACGACTTAATTAAAATAATTGGTATAGGCCTAAAGCTAAAATGTTTTTTTAGCATAGGAGGAATCTCTTATGGAATACTAAGTAAACATCTCCCACCACAATTTCAGATTCAGAAGACAGTTAATTAACTTCTCAACTTTCAGGCCAGTTCAACTTATGTTTTCTATAAGCAATCACTCTGAGTTAAATCTTGACACTCAAGGACTGATTGGAATTGAGCAGTGAGGACAACAGAACAAGTGAAAGTGATAGATGTAGGAAAGGCATTATATCAATACTTAAAAGCCTTAAATAGTTAAGCATTTCTGTCCACTTCATTGTGATTCATATAGCTAATTGGATTGTTTTATCTTGCACTGAAACAGGCAAAGCATTTTGTGGAGAATTTAAGGGCAGTGGGCTAAACTGAGAAGAACAAGGTTTTGTCTGAGTATTGAAATCAGCAGAAATAAATATTCTGGCTTTCTTGTCAACCTTTTCAATCGCTTCCCTGCACTTTTATCCAAAGCAAAAGCAAACTGCACAACTCACCATTCCAGCATGTAACTTTTGCTGGCATCCTCCCTACTCACTAACCTGTTCAGCTTTTTGATGGAAGATGGAGGACATGTCCAGTAACGTGCTACGTTCATCCAAGGCTGCAGCAAACGCCTTCCATTCCTGTTCCAGCTGACTGGCAATCTGTTTGATTTGCTGTGAAGCATAATGGCCAGACTCGATCAGGCGGTTTGCTACCGACATGATGCGGCTGATGTTTACATACACTTTCTGTGGAGAAGAAAGAGGGAAAAATTAGTGCAAGTTAGCAGACCAATTAAATACAGAAGTATATTCCTAAAAAATTCTACTTTATCACTATACTGATTAACAGTCTGGTTTTATTTGGCAAGTTTATGCATTGGCTTGGAGTTTATGCTAGGCTTTGGAACCTAGGTGTATAATATAACAGTCTATCTGTAACTGACAAGTGAGGATGATTACTTGGTCAGTCTAAAACTCAGCTTAACAATCATCTTAAGCCAATTTATATTACATGAAGACACATTATTACAATAAAGAGGAAGAAATAACCATATTTTAAAACAACCTCAATAAAAATGTTTACAGACATTCAAGTCAACAAGACAGTCAGACACACACAATATAGGAGAACTGAAGTATCATTACTAAGCTCTTGATCTATCCACAGTATGCATGTGTGCAACATCTGTGAACCTTTACACCAACTTCTGACAGTAACTTTTAAAGAAACAAAATTAAGAACTCTGAGCTACAAGAAATTTAACAGTTTTACATTTTATTTTCTTGCTGCTATATTGCCTCAGAGCTAGCACTGAAAATTAGACAAATAAGGTCCAAGATCAGAAGTATTCTCTAGCATACTGGCAGTGGTTACTGATGGCTCTTAGTCAATCTAATCTAATTTTAAATCAAGAGTTTCTGATTCCTACGAAGTAAAACAAGCACAACTTTGCCACCAAAAGCTTTCTGAGCAACTCTTTCAGAGCTGCACATGTATAACACGGAGCTGACACTTCCTTCAATTGGGCAGACTCCTATACATCTAGAATGAAGTTCTTAGAATCACAGGATTGTTGAGGCTGGTGATCACCTAGTCCAACCGCCAGACACTGAGCAAATCAGGCAGAACCATGACCTGCTGGCATGCAGCCATTGTCCAGAGCTTGACAGTGACTGGCTGGAGCAAGTGTTGCAGTTCCTCCAAGCTTCACTGTCCAGACTCATCTGAGTGGCAATTAGGACAGGTCTCCATTGATTGTAAACTGTATGCATGTATGCAAGCAGGAGCATACCTGACAGAGCCTACACCTCAGCTGATCCACTTAATAAACTGAGCACAGCAGTATCATGTTGGCTGGTTTTCCATTCTGCACAGTACTACTACTTTCTTTTTTATGTTATCCCACGCATCTGTGCTCTGCTTTTTAAGCACAGCCAAACAACTGGCAGAGTACAAATCTGCTATTTCCAACAAATTTTAAAAGACTGGAGAGCACTTAGGCCTATTAAAAGTGTATGTAGCGTAAATACGAGACTGCTAAATGAATACAGAAAGCTATTAGATGGTCTTTACAGTTGTGAGAAGAAACAAGTGCCAAAATAGAAAAGAATAAAGGCTATAGTAGACTGCCATTTGAACTTTTTCTGTATCATAATAAAGCAATTTTGGAAATTCTGGAACAGCAGTAAAAAATGAAGGACATGGCACTATAAAGATGAAGTACAACAAATTAAAACTGAGCTGTGGTTAACATGTATCCATTTTCCCATGGCAGTCAGGCTTCGCACATGTAGAAGAATACAGCCTGTAGCAGTATGAATATGAATTAAAATGCTGACAGTTGAACACTTTCCAAGCTATGTACACCACACTCCTTTCCTCAAAAAAAACCAACCAAGAAAACAGCTTACAACAATCTAACCCTTCTACCTCACTATGTATATATCTACCAAAGTTTTAACTGTCAGTATTTTAGAACGCAATGACCCAAATGAGATAGATATAGTTAAGGAGGAAAAGAATGTCTGAACAGTAACTCACTACAATTAAACTGTCTTTAATTGACCCTTGAAGATCAACAAATTTTGTTCAATTTCCTACGAGGACATGCAATTCCAATGTCATTATTATAAGACAACTGCATATTTTCCACACTGCTTGAGAATGAGAAACACTCTTACAAGTGATCTGGTGCTAATTTACCAGAGACTGGTATCTTATTCATTGCATGCATTTCCACCCTGGTTTTAGTTAAGGAAGCAACACCTATGAGGTAATAACTGATAAAGTCTTATTTAGCTACCTCATTTACATCATGTGAATCTGCACGAAGCACATGCAGCTTCTAAATGTGTATCAGCTGTCTCAAAGGTGAAAGGCTAATGTGATACTGCACTTCTTTCATTGTGTTACACACAACTATTGTAACAAGACTTAAAAGGTAATGATTCAAGTTACTGCATTACAGTGTGTTTAGTAAGGATACAAATGTACTTAGCATGATTATTTTCTCTCAAAATGCTCTTTAGCCAGAAGCTGAAATGACACATTACGATATCTGGAAGCTCCTCATTGCAGATTTTTCCTCTAAAGGGAGTATAAAAATAAAAAAAAGTATTGCTCAGCAAAGCAGCACAGATTAGTAGCCTAACTGCGCTGTGTCATTCTTTGATGTATGCCTGAAAGGAAAATACATGGGAAAAAAACCAGGTGACCACCCACCAGCTTAACTGAACTTCTATCAAACTCGCACAAAACATAGCTGGCAGGTGACCTGAAGGTTCCATTTTATTTCCTGATTTTCCCAGACCCACCTAGAAAATGTTTGTTTAGCTCCAAGATTTCGGACAGTAGTTTTCTGACACAGAGACTATCATGCATTCAGTTTTAAGTGTTATCAACTCAGTGACACGGCCCATAAGCATCACAAGTGGCACCTCTATATAGACTGAAGTGAGCTTGAACTATTTTACTGTGAGAGAAATAATTTAGTGATGGAATTTTCAAATCACCTGTCACTTCACACACAAATGACCACCAAAACATGGTGTAGTATTAATGTATGAATTAACACCTGCTTTAATGATTTACATGTTCTCTAACATTTCTTCTAGTCTCATTTTTGAAGCAACAGTAAAACTTTCAGTTTGGGAATATAACTTCAACGATGAGGGCTGCAGGACAACTAAAGGTAAAACTGGATCTATTCCCTTGAAAAAATATAAACTTGGCAACAACCAAGCCGCAATTAAGGAAAGTGTTTAACCTGTTCTTCAACTACAAGGATCCTCTAAATATTCTCAGGTAACCATTTAACCATTGCTATCAGCAACGGAACACATGCAATATAATTTCACTCTAACTTCCTTCAAATTTCTCATCTCTACATTTTTCACAGTGGACCTGAGGAATCTTACTGCAAGACTATGTAGTCCAACATCAACACTACCTTCTTTCCTCCTTTACTTTTCACCCACCTTTACTTAATCATAGTAAATGCCCATGTCTTCAAACTCTCCCTACAGCCACATCACTTTCACGTAGATGTTTCCCCTTACAACACTAAGTATGGGCCTTTAAACTGGACCTAGCTCTCTAGTAGGATCAACTGAATCAGAGCATTTTCTTTACAAATCTGAAGCTCAGCCACCCCAATAAATACCAAGAGTGAATTAAGATCTGTTCCTTTTCACTAACACCACTGTCTGTTCCTTTAGTTTGTGATCCATTGACATGAACGTACTTGTTGCTGTATTAACACCTCAGTAGCTGAGTGCTTTTAAAAATCTGTTTATTTGCTTCTTCCCTCTTAAGGATCGCACATTTAGCCTGTTCTATTTGGTCTTGCTAACTCTGGAGTGCTCCTCAGAAGCCGAAAATAGCCTGAACTCGTTTTACCTTTTCAGTCTATTCTCAGGCTGGTGGCATCCAGACATTGTGTCTCAGCATTAACTGCTCTGGCACCATAAAGATTCTCTTAGGGATGTACACCTGCGGTCTTGCTCTCATTTGCTCAAGTCCTGAGGACCAAGGGCAGTCTAGAATTCACATGGTGCTTAAGGCTATCTCAAGAGACAAATCTGTATGGTTACAAAAATACGTATTTAAAGTAAAAAGAATCTCAAGGGTGAAATATGTCAGTGGTACAAAGGAGGATAAAATTACACTCCCTCTAAGCTAACATGATTTTACCTCACCTGACTTCATGTTTTCATTTGTACCAGTCCCTGTGGCTGGATTTGAGCAAGACATCTTTTTAACTTATATCTCTGTAAACCTAGTGATATTCAGTCACTGGGCTCATACCTTTATTTTAACATCCCAAAGCTCTCACCAGTCCTCATCTCTGACACTCTCTTTTTGGATAGCATTCAGTATTGGATCACTACCTTGATAAAATGGTTTAGTGTATGCAAACAGCCTGTTCTGAGAACATCAATCAACTCAGCCTACAATTGACAGAGGAGTTTTTGGATTACGGTTAATAAATGTAACTTCCACTCATGGTCCTATCAACACTGAGACAAGAATCAGTCATGGCACATCCTTTAATAGTAGCATGTGTCAGCTTTCTCCAAACAAAGTTTCATTTTGCCTGCATCACTCTTCAAGCATTTTAACCCTCCCCAGTGCAGGGAGAGGCACAGTTAAACTGTAATGAAAGCAAGGCCATCTGATCTAGCAATAAGAGCAGAAAATGTTCAAGCATACAACATCCTCCTCCTCCTCACCCTTATTTCACATGACTTCTTGTCTTCCTTGTGTCCCAGCAGATGTATAGAAAATGGCAGGAAAAAGAGTGGACAGACACATGAACAGTCTTTCCCACTCTTGCATGCAAGACAGACTAATCTTATAATCATGAGTACTTTATTCTCTCAGTTCAGAAAACTCAGTACGTAATTTTTGTACTTGTAACTCCTATGATGCCTTATTTCAAAGTTTTTCCCTTAAAAGGTACTAAAAACTTGTTTTGAGAAGTGAAGCATTGGTTTAGTCACCCAAATAGGAACGTCAAGCTGAAACTGAGTATTGCTTAACTCAAATAAATCTCTGGACTTGACAACAGCAATTTACTATTGCTGAAAGCAGGCCTTTAAAAATGTACTGAAAATCCATCCTCATCTTTAGAGTGCATAATCATTAAGAGTTTGTTTTTCCCTGCAGTTATGGAACACAGGATCTACTCGCCCTGTGAAGAGACAACCTTGACTTTTATCAGTGCACAGCTTCTCAAATTCTGTAACAGGAATGGCTGTTACACATACCTATGGCTGCACCTGTGAACTATCCTTCAGCCAGTAGCTCTTTTAGTCACATCAACCTGTATGTTAATCCATGGTAACCAAACATATGTCCCTCTTCAGTGCACAGCACTACACCTATACAGCTTTTCTCTGGGACAGATTCATGGCAGTGAGAACCAGTCTGGGTACTAAGCATAAGAGTTGCATGAACTTATTCCTGCTACGTTCAAGTGCAACCACATGAACACACAAGATTCCTAGATATACCATTTGCTAATGAAACTGGTGAAAATAAAGTTAAATCTCCTTCCTGGATGTATTCTTTACCTTTTTGTTTTATAACATTTGGTTTACGCTTCCAACTATTTTGTGTTCTTACTGAAAACCAGAATTCTAAAAATGGCACTAAAAAAGCCATTACGAGAAATTTTTAAAAAAAATTCAGCAAATCCTCTTTGTCCTTGATGTAACTAACTCTTGTTCATGACAGGAAGTAAGCAGCTTTCACAATGGTTTACATCCAGGTGGCTTGCCTCCGATCTGGAAGACCAGATCAAAATTTTGGCATCTGACCCAAAGGCTGTCACTCTTTCTCAGCCAAGTTTGGTATAAGCAGCTGCAGAAGCTGCTCTCCACCTCTTGGAAACAAACTGCTACTTGGGAAGGAAGGGGACATGAGAGACCCAGCTACTGACAGAGGGTAGCACCTGCTGAGGAGGGGAGCATGTGCCCTGCAGCAACCACAATGTGTTGGGAAAAGCAGCTGCAACATCAATTATCAGAGTTAAGCTGTGAGTAAGTGCAAGAGGTTGCATTTAGCAGTTTGGGGAGCATTTATCCTTTGAACAGTCCTTCCCTACCTCAAGTGAGCCTAAGAAAATTGACTAGAAAGCAAGATCTATTAAGGTCCAATTAGGGCCACAATGAAAAGCCTTCAAAATCTCCTGCAATAAATAAAGCTTATATAGAGATGTCTTCCTCCCTTTCTCTACTCCATCCAAATGTATTATCTCACATGGTTGTAAATAGGTTAAAAGTTAAATTCCACTTCTGGTGTTAGAGTATTCACACAAGAGACCTTAAATCCACTTTGATTACTGAAGAGTTACACTGACAGGAAGAGTGAACAAACAGCAGCTTGTAAAGCACAGAGCATATGTGGAGAGTGGTCAGGGAGAAGATGAATATGCTTGCAGGAGTTAAGACTGCCCAACATTTTTCCAGTTAAAAGCTAATGAAAAATAAAGCCTGCCAAAATTCAATCAGTTCACATCATTTTTTATGTCACATTCAGTTTAATCTCTGCCCCTAATCTAAATGAAAAGCTTTTGCCATTTAACCAAACAAAACCCAGATAATCTGAATGCTGCTTAAATCAAAACCAGGGACCAATCATTCTGAATTTACATTTTCCTGTTCTGTGGCAGAGAACCCCTTCTCGGGGGGCTATGCTACAGAAAAAAAATGCAGCTTGTTTTCACCCTTTTGAAAGTTCACATAGCCTAATTTTCCCCAAATTCAAACTGCTCCTTGTACACTTTAAGAAATCATTTTGTAGGCTAAGAAAAAGTCCCCTGTAATTAATGCATTTGACAACTAAAGGCAAAGGAGAGATTAACAGCAAAAGACTAATAGCAAACACAGAGCAGGAAGGATTATGCTGCATCTCTCAAGTGCTTCCTACTGTTGATAGCATCTGAACAGTTTGAAAGAAAGGGAAAAAATAACAAAGTCATCCAATTTGAAGAAAAGGGGACAACAGTGACTAGTATCAGGACAGGCTTACAGAAGAAGAATGTAACCTTTAGAATACAAGTCCAAGAATTGCCTGGAAGGCCACTCAAAATTACTGAGTTCCAAAAGTCATCTCATGTCAATGACACCTACTGTCATCCTGTGTTTCTTTCTGCTCTACTTCATATGCAGAGCAGTGAGGAACAACAACAAGGTGCTCCATAAGGCAGCAATTCCCCATGCCATGAACCAAACCTAACGGTCCAAACCATATATGATGGTACATAACTTAACTACAAAGTCCCTCAGTATTTGCTCTACTCTTTTCAGAAAGTTCATATTGATTTTAATTTTCCCGAACTTTTGGAAACAGAGCAGAGTTGCAAAAGAAGAAAATGTGCCTGTTCTAATTGTGTGTCTTACCTCCAGTTATACGATACACAAGAGCCGCCTTACTTGTCCCTCCATTACTTTAGCAAGACATATAACCTAGGTAAGTTTATTTTGCCACTCTCCACTCTTAGTAGTCCTGTTCTACAGAAAAACTCTCTTGCTAGAGTTGATTATTTCAACCACACTTTAATTCAAGTCCCATCCTTGGACTGCCAAGAATGTTAATTTGTAACAAGACTGGTAGTGTTCTTCCTTCATTGATCTGACAAACAGGAACTGGATTTAGGCCTAGACTCCCAAGGTTATTTAAACACCTACAGTGTGTAAAGGATCTAAAATGTACTTGAGAATTTTGTCCCCATGTTCAAACAGCAATTCATGAAACTGAAAGTAAACAGCTTTCCCTCGTTAAAATCCAAATTTTTTATTATAGCCTGCTGATGATATTTGACAAAAAAATTTGTTTTAGCTCCATTCTACTGTGCTGAAAATTAAACGTGTCTTCCTGAACCATGAAAAATTATTACACCAGGCTCAGTTACTTCTCAGAACATTTTGTCTGAGTTGAAATCTATTCAGAAGATCGTGAGAGGTATTTCTTTCAGAACGGAGAGCTAAAATCTGTATTACACATGATCCTCCGAAATTTCCTACAAGACCCAAGGTGGTGCTCAAAGACACATCCCAGGTTCTAGAGGCTTGGACACTTACATTTGAGAGGTGCTGAGGTTGTGTTGAACACAGTCAAAACAATCTACTTTATCACAGTACCTCGGTACTTGACCACCCTTTATTTTCCTCCGCTGTGTTTTGTAACTTCACCGCTCAAACACAATTTGTACTACTTGTAAAGAAGGACTGATCTATGTCTATGTACTTACAAATTCTGCCTTAACAGAGAACAAAAAGCCAGCATGTCTGTGCTGTGCTGTGCAGGGAGGCCTGTTCTTACCATACAGTTCATGGCAAAGTGATTGTGCTGCGTCTGAAGCTCCATCGCGTGGGGGTGACTGGTTCCAATCTCTGTGTAGCTGTTCAGAAACAGACCTTTGTTGTGTGTGATCCAGTCAAACATCTACACGAAAATATTAAGGACAGGAGAAAGTTCAGTAATTTGTTATGGCAGAAATCATAGACAAGCAATGAAAGATATCTGTGAACACAAAATACAGAGTCTAAGGCCATGAAAATTAACACTGATGCTCTTTCCATTCAAAGTTACGGTACATTTTAACCCAATCATTGCTGAAATCTTTTTGGATCAAACTGCTGAGGCTGTTACTGTTATCTTTATGATACGTGTTTATCTCAACAAGCTACAGTAATGTCATAATCATAAACTTCATTATTACAAAGAAGTCATAGTAAACAAACAGACTTGGAGCACAGCCCTGAGTTGCCAAGCTTACATGTTCTCTAGTGTCAACACTTACTGACATCAGCAGCTTAGCAGTTTAGAATGAAAATGGCAACTCATGGAAATGAAATACAAATACTTTCATGCTGATCAAGTACTTCAGCAGCAAGTTTAATGTTTTACTTCATAACTTTACAGCAGATTTGAAAACAACTATTCTATTTCTAGACGAATTATTAAAAGTACACGTGAGCACAGTTACATATTACCTTCTTCCAGAGAAATTTAAGAGTAATCTTTAAATATGCTTGGTTTTAAAAAGGAAAAAAGGAGTATTTTAATATTCCAACAAATTTTAGGAAGGACCTTATATGACAATGACCATCAATGAAGGCACATAGGTATGTTAACAGTGGCACTGGAAAACAAAGTTTTCAAAGACCAAGCAACAGAACAAAGAGCTGTTTAACACCCCACCTGCTCACAATTGTCTTGAAATCTTTGCTATATCCAAGCAAAAGAGACACACCTGCTCTCTGAATAAGCTGAAATAGTTTGTCCAGGAAAAAAACAGTAGCAGTAAGTACTCATTTAAAGATCTTTCAAAATATGCTGGCTAACAGAACAACATTATCAAATCCAGTATTTGTCCCAAGTCCATGACAAACTAAGTTTTAAGTAGACCACAATATGGTAAGAACTGTAAACCTAACTTTTGAAGTTCAGATAACTGAGACAGCTGATCCCATACTCCTAAAATTTTAAGCTTCTTATCTAGAACTCAGTGAAGATGTGTTAGAACATTAGTCAAAACAGACACTGGTACTGCTCATGACCACTCTTCTCTAGGTCACCTGAATTTGCTGCCTTCAGACACTTAAAAGGCAATTCCAATCAGATTCCCTCCCACCTCGCCCCTTTTTTGCCTTCTCTTCTCCTGAACCGGCCCAAATTTCTTGCACTAAGTTAAGCAAGCCCTCCAAAAGGAACGTGTTTATTTCTCCCCATGCAATACCCTTTTTTCTTTCCAAGATCCCATCCTTTCCCACACTTCAGGAAAACATAGACATACACTGATAAAAAAGGCATGAGCTGCGAACTCTAATCTGACATAAGCAGTAAAAATAAGGGCTGCAAGTAGATTAAGGCAAATGTCTTAATCGAATAGTGAGTTGGGATACTACACAAACCTTCTTTTTAATCTTTTTTTTAACTGGCTAATGAGAGAAAAACAGTCCCAGGTATGGTAGCTGCTGTCAACCTCATTTTGAGGTGCCTCATATTTCCCTTTTGAAAAAAAAATGTGTTAGTGTAATATAGACTTATTCTTGGAATCAGAAACATAGAAAACACTGATAGGAGCTTATGCAACCACATGACAGGACAGAGGTCAATCCCACAGGCTCAAGTATTTCACAAGAAGTTTCTTAAAGCCCAAGTTATGTAAGCAATTTGATAAAATACAAGCAAGTTAACAAAATATATTTTGATGGTGTTCCCATGGTACTGAAAGATATGCTAGAATGCAGAACAATTATTGCTGTAACGAAGTGGCTGCAAGGTTGATAAAATGCATTTGGGTCTGAAAGAGCAACACTAGACCAACAGCTTGCATTATTTTCTAAATAATTTTAGAAATAGGTAATAATTTTATCTTTTTTTTAACTCTCTACATGTCCCTACTATTTTCAGCTGTATCCATCCAGTAAACATTTGCTTTAAATGGTACTTTTAAAAAGTATTTATTTTTTAAACACAGAACACATTACAGTAGTGTAAAGAAAGTCCCTGAGCTGAAATGACAAGGGTAAGGGGAAGTATGGGTGAAGATTACAAATGAAGAAGCAGGAAGAAGTTAAGTCTTCCATGCTTGTTCTGCTTTTACTCTTCTCCATGCATCTGCTTGTGACAGCTGCTGGAGAGCAGAATACTGGTTTAACATGGACTGTTGGTCTCATGCAGTTCAGGCAATCTTATGTAAAGTATTTTAAGAAATCTGAGTACTTTAAGAACTCTGACAAAAACCCTACTTACCACTTGACTGCATAGTTTAGTACTAAACTCCCCACCCTTCCTTAAAGCTATTTGTTCCATGGTAACAAGTCAATAATAAGTGATTGCAAAACCATTCTACATGAAAATAGACCTTATTTGAGCTCATCTAAAAGCGAACTGCCTGCAATACTTCCTCTTCAAATTCCATGACAATCAAGGGCTTTCTCATTTGAAGGGACTGGTTAGCCTGAAACATTCTGAAATCACTCAAGTTCCCTGTTAATGACATATGCACTGTCAGAAGAGATACATCAGTTTTTAGCCTGGGACTTCAAACCCTGAATCAATGAAGCAGCTCCCCATGTCAGTCTCTTCAGACTTTGTTGACTGCCCGTCACTCACTTCACAAAGATCACTCAAGAGAATACCAATGTAGTCCTTAGTCATCTGTATTTATAAAGTATATAGCATTCATCTTGATGCATCTGTCTGGAACAAATGCTTAACAAAGTAAGTGCTTTGAAGTCATTAGCAGTTGAAACTTTCTTTGATAAGAGCTTCCTGTACTTATCCATGCCCTTTACTCCAGAAGACCCCGAGTGCCTCTCAATCAAGAAGTCCCTTATTTCTCATTAAAAGACGAGTGATTAACTTCAAAGACAAAAATTACTATTTTCAGTTACCCTTGGTACTTCTTTCAAGTCCATCAAGTATCCATTTACACTCTCCTTGCTCAATCCTTACCTTTTCAGCATCCTGCTCAAACAGCCTGAGCTGAAAACATTGGTCCAATTTCAATTTCCGCACATGCCACATCTGATGCAGATGCTGCCGTGTTGAGTGCAGCCTGTCCAGCATGGTGGACACTTTGGGTAAAAGGTTCTGTAAGTCTGCATTTCCTGACCCAGAGTTCTTTTTGGGAAAGCTGTCACTGCTCTGTATCCGCTGGAGCAGCTTTTGTCCTTCCACATCAAGGTCCTCAATAGGGGCCTTAATGACTTTCTTTTTTAATTGTGAATGCTCCTCTATCATATTGCGAGCACCCTCCAGGTCCTGAGGCATTTCCTTTTTTGACAATATATCTTGCAGTTCCTCCAGTCTGGACAGCATATGGGTTGCATTGCTAATGTAGTCCTCAAAGGCAACTCTGATTTCTATCCACTCCTCATGGTTGTATTCCAAACAGCCATCAAATTCTGGGGTTAGCTGAGAAGGATCAACTACTTTGGTAAGGCCTTCCAGAGACACCATATTCGTCTAAAAAATAAAAATGGAAAGAAAAAAGTGCTGTTACTGAAATGAATTTGAAATTTCCTTGTAAGTTTCTGCTTTTCTCTTTGCAAGAATTGATCATTTTGCTCACGAAGTCCACACGACAACTTTTCTTACATATTTCAAGTATCAATTTTGATCAGCAGAAGACAGGAGGTCTTGCAGGTATTTCCCCACATTTCTTTCTTACCTCACTACATTTAAGAACAAAACAGCAACCACTCTTTTGATTACTGTTTTGATTAAGTTTTGATTTGATGTATTGCAAAGCAGCAGGAGGATAACAGCATGGTTCGTTCAGCTGATTTCCTCTGGATGCTGGAGATACCACAATTGCCATAATGCAGACTAAGATAATAAAGAGACAAAACCTAAGTTTTTACCATTAGGGGGAAAAACCTAATTCAATCTTTCTTCAGCTTACAAAAAGAATATAAACAACAACATACACAATTACCTGGCCTAAGTTCATGAAGAAAACCACATTCCTTCTAGCACTACTGGTCTCTCCTTTCAGGCAGAATATAATTTATCTGACAGTTTTAAAGGTGCTGATCATTAGTGAGGACACTTAAAACCACAAAATAAATAAAAATTTGTATACCATAGGGGAAATTACCTCAAACTCAAACTTAGAGCTGCCAAAGTTAGTCCTCTGTTTCTGCCAGAAATTGTCTGGCTTGATTATCAGTGCAACATGAATACAACATGGAAAGGATTCCTGTAAAATCTTCAGCAGAGGCTTTATGGAATCCCATTTTGACCCACGCATATCTACAATGACGGTGAATCCTCGTTTACATACTTCCTCACTGCAGAAAACAGAAGAAAATGTTATCAAGCAAGTGTTTCAACTTCCAACACAGCACTCCACTGTACCACACTGCCTAACGAACGTGGTCTCCTCAGGGTCTCACTGCTGACCACATGCAGCAGATCTCACAAACCTCTCAAGACGCTTCTTTCATGCCCATGCCAAACTCCTTGTGGGTGTTAGCTTTTTATCTGTTGCTGATTTGATATTCTGCCATTATCTTCACTTCCATTGTCACTGTTTATATTCATGACGATTCATCGTCCACTCTTGTTTCTCCCTCACCTCACACACACAGTAAACACACAATTTCCTAAAGCAGCAATATATAATTCATTTACAATTGACTCTTCAGAACACACACACGCTTACTTCACTGATGATGTCTTTCTAATGATTGAGAGAATCCTCTAAAAGACAGAAGACAGCTAGTTGTTCTTACCCACCACTTTGCAACTTTTTCAAACTGTCTCAGATTTAGAATCATATTATCTGAGAGAGTCTGTAGAGGAAAAACACCCATCTACTGACAATTTCTTTTGTAACAGGATCGACTTGTGAATAGTTAATGGACAACACAGCATTTTATAGTTGTGAAGAAAACCACATCAATCTGTTTCTATAAAATTTGAACTCAATTTTGCTGTCCAAAAGTTGATAGACCTTACACTTAAATTCTCCAGCACGTCCTCTGAGAACGGAAGATTTAATTTCCTTTCATCAATACCTTCTGTACGTTTAGGTCTTGCCACTGATCAAAAGTGACAATCACCACCACCACCACCAGAAACTCTGATTTTCTTCCAGCAGAATTTGCTACGTGACCTTGTAGAATGACCATAAGAAGGAAAATATTTCAAAACCAATGCATCATAGCCAACAGACTATCAAAAAGGACCAAATGTCCATTGTTTGAGTATGAGTCACTTTCAGGGATGTGACTAATTCAAATGCCATTCTAGAGTTCATGTGGTAAGGTTTTCAGAGTCCAAGAGGCAGGGAAGCTTCACTGGCATATTTTACACAGTCTTATTGGCCACATTGCAGAAAGATGGATTATGACTGATGCAGGAGATCTGGAAGAAATGATAATATGAGTTCCTCCGAAGTGAAAGGTTTTTTTAAGTTTGAAAAGCTTAAGGCTAGGGAAAAGAAGAAAGAATAAGCATCCCATAACATTTCAAAAAAGTAGTTTATGATGATAAATGGTGGCTCTCCCACCTGCTCAGAGGAATGCCAAAAATGGCAATGGCAGAAGCCAAATATATTAAAAGTAACTAGCATGGCATACATGATTTTCTGACAAGGGTGAAAATGTTTTCTAGGATCCTCATAGGATTCAAGGACAAAAACAACTACTGTCTTAAAGACAGACTCGTTATTGAAAGGCCAAATGGCAGCAGGAGTCCTACTCAGCCAATCCCTATCCTAGCACCAAATTGAGGATTGCATGAGGAGTGCTTGCCAGTAATTCAGAAGGCATGCATCTACCGGGGTGTCCGAAGTGGTCCCTCATGATGCGATACAGTGCAGGTGTGTCCTCCGTCACGGAGCCTCATCATCTCACATAAGCTGAACCCCTTCCGGCCAAGGATCACAAGATTTGTTCTAGGGAGGCTTTAGTCAGCCAAGGTCATGTGTTGGTAAACTACTGTTACTACAGTAAAATACCTGGTCCACTCAGTGGTGATAACATAAGTTTTGCTATATGTTTTAATCAGATAAACTGTAAAGTCAGTAAAATTGTGAGACTGAGTAAACTTAAGCTTTTAGATCCCTTGCCAAACAACTGATACTTGTGATTCTTCAGCTACATCAAGTAACAGTACTGCAACAAATAACAGACAGACCAAAAATTTGGGGATATTTGTACCAACTGGAACTTCTAATCAGCTAGAGTTGCATAATCAGCCCCTTAAACATGACTTGTAGGAAAAGAAGTCTTGCTTTTAATAAAGCTCCCTTTATTCCCAAAAGTTTGCCATGCTAAAGAGTATAAAACATGCACTAACTTTCTTTTAGTTTTAAATCTATTGATGCTGAACTAACATACACCTTTTGCCAGAGGAAGACAGTTTCTTGCCCTGATTATCTCTAAAAAAAACTCTTGGACACATTTTGATGCATATTTATCTATTAACTGCTCTAGCAACTTGAACCTCTGGATGTCTAGAATACATCTCACCATTCAAATCTGAAAGTCAAAATTTCAAGCCTTCTTCCTGTTCTCTTTCCTCTACGTCCCCCGTGTCCCCCAACTAATGTTACAAAAATGAGGCCATATACACTCTCAGCCAGATGCCTTCAAGTTATTTTTAAGAAACCACCTTTCTCAGTCTGAAAATGACATTTGATCATATCAAGTGCAAAGACTATCTGTAAATTAGCACATTACAGAAACATGGAAGATACTGCACTCAGGGATGTTGTCCAATGAATTTTTTTCAACTGTAATGACAACTGCTGCTTGAGGTCATAGACAAACATGGTCAAGCACAGTCAGCGTTGCTCCAGCCTGAAATAAATGCTGGCAGGTTCCAAGATGGACCTAAAGTCAGAGTCTTAGGATCATTTTTGTCCCCAGCTTGATTACTACTGAAAATGAAGTTCTATATGAAGGAACTCTTTTTAGATACATATAAAATACTTAACTTTTTTTCAAGTATCTCCTATATATATAACTTTATATATATATATAGGAGTGTATATGCACACACACAAGCACCGGATTTGACTTCTGCCAATTTATTTAAACAGCTCACTGCAATTCACAGATTAAATCGCTGATAATGCAATGATATCAGTACTTTCACAGATCATTCCACAGGTTTATCTGAGACCTTTAGAAGCAATTTCTCGTACCTTTCTCCTGGTTATTTCCGTGCTGTATCAGGACAGTATGACTTACCTAACACAAATAACAGTTATGTGCATTTTGCTGACCGCACTCCACACAAGACATATGGTGAATGATGACCAGCGTGTTTCTAATTATTGATGTACTGAAAGCCTTTTTAAATTGTATTTGCAGTCTTCAACACAGCAACACCAATGTGCCATGGCAGCGCTGTTTCCAAGACACAAACTACTTCCAGCTAAAGCATACCAGCCCTTCTGCCAGCGGCCTTCCTTTCACAAGGCAGAGTAGTTATTTGTCCTCCAAAAAGCAATTTGAAAACAGCAAATGACAAAACTTGGTATTGATTTTCTCATGTTATTTACTCATTCAGTCTGCTAACTTGTGGTACTACTGCAACATAACCCATTTGCTTTATTATACAGCCTTAGAGGTTATCGGACCATGGCTTACCTAGGAATACATGCTAGATATGAAATCAGTCTTCTAAGGTCTTCCTGCCGTATTCTGTCGTGATTACTACGAGCTGGAAACGTTAGAATGGGACCTCCACGCTTATCTCTGCCACCTGAAAAATTAAAAATGTTAGAAGACCCCACAGCATAACATAATTCTTGTTCGCAAAACTAGTCTTCAGTATCTGCTTTTTAAAAAGTGGGTTCAACTTAAATGTCAACACTGTCATTTTGAGACCAACTTAAGACTGAATTTTGGGAGTATTGATCAGCATATTGTCACAATTCCTACAATGAGAAAGCAAATGTGAAAAAAAATTGAAACAGAATAACCAGAGCATTACACGTTACAGTCACCTTCAAGTTTGACTGGTAGTGTGACATCTCCAGCAATGGCACTCTGTTACGTATTTCATTTTTGACTCAGCAATGGTACAGATTTAATTTAAATACAGAATTATGCTACTATGTAGGCAAGTATTTAGATGCTATGGCAGCAGAGAGCACAGCTGTGGGAGGTGTGCCCAGGTAGAGGAGCTCCTCCACTTGGTGACAGAGCACGGGGAGGAGGTGAGTAGGCTGAAGACAGATGGATTGCTGTCGTAGGAGACTCCTTTCTGAAGGGAACAGAGGCCCAGTGTGCCGACTTAACCCACTTCTTCAGGAAGCCTGCTGCCTTCCCTGGGCCCAAGGTTAAAGATGTGATGAGAAAGCTTCCTAACCTGGGATGGCCCTTGGGAAAACCCATTAGTATTAACCTATATTCCAGGAGGTAGCAAGAAATTGCAATAAGAAGCCCAAGGGCAATCAAGAGAGATGTGATTGAAGTGTCTCCCTGAAAGCCTTGGGATGACTAGTGGGGGGATCAGGAGCACAGGTAGTGCTTTCTCTATGTTTCCTGTTGCAGGGAATGATAAGGGAAGAAATGGGAAGAGCCATCATATCAATACCTGGTCCCGAGCCTGGTGTCACTGGGAGATTTTTGGGTTGTCTGGTCATGGGTTGGTTTACACGACATTCAGCCTGCTGGTGACAGAAAAGGTACACCTGTCTCAAAGGAGGAAAAGGATCTTTCCACAGGAATTATCAGGACTCACTGAAAGAGCTTTAAACTAGACTCGATAAAGCCATGCTCACTTTAGAGATCAGTCTGGGGGGCAGCACACCAGTGTCTAAGGAATGGTGAACTAGCAAGGTCCTTCAGTCTGCCATCTCACAGGAGGCAGGAACAGAGATCCAAGCAGCACCAAGATTTAAGAGATATTGATGTGTCAGAAAGCATGGAAGTACCTGAGAATGGTCATGCAGGAACTAGGGCTTCTGCCTTAAAAAAGGTGACAGAATTAACAGCCCAATTAACTGGTGCATCTACACCAAAACACATGGCTTGGGCAACAAACAGGAGGAGCTGGAAGCCATTGGGCAGCAGAAAAACTGTGACATAGCAGCCATCGTGGAAACATGGTGGGATGATTTGCACAACTGGACTGCTGCAATGGATGGCTGTAAACTCTTCAGAAGAGATAGGCAAGGAAAGAGAGTCAGCAAGGTAGCCCTGAACATTAGGAGTGTTATGATCATCTAGAGCTTAATGACAGTGCCAATAAAGTTGAGTGTTTATGGGTAAGAACAAAGGGGAAGTTTGCAGGTGATGCCAGGTTGGGCAGGAGTGCATTGATGGGCCGAGGTCAGTAGTATGAGGTTGAACAAGGCCAAGTGCTGAGACCTGCACTTGGGTCACAACAAACCCAGGCAGTGCTACAGGCTGGCGGAAGAGAGGCTGGAAAGCTGCCCAGTGGAAAAGGACCTGGAAGTGCTGACTGACAGCACCTGAACATGACCCAGGTGTGTCCAGGTGGCCAAGAAAGCTAAGTGCATCCTGGCCTTTATCAACAACAGCGTGGCCAGCAGGACCAGAGCAGTGATTGTCCATCCCCCTGTACTCAGGACTGGTGAGGGCACATCTCAAACCCTGTGTCCAGTTCTGGGCCCAATCACTATAAGGAGAACATTGAGGTGCTGGAGTGTGTCCAGAGAAAGGAAACAGCTGGTGAAGTGTCTGGAGCACCGGGCTTATGAGGAGCCTCTGAGGGAGCTGGGGTTGTTTAGCCTGCAGAAGAAGAGGCTCAGGGGACACCTTATGGCTCTCTACATCTCCCTGAAAGGGGGTTGCAGTGGGGTGAGTGTTGGTCTCTTCTACAAGGTAACAAGCAACAGGATCAGAGGAAATGACCTCAAGTTGTGCCAGGGAAGGTTTAGACTGAATATTAGGAAACATTTGTTCACCAAAAGAGTTGTCAAGCATTGGAACAGGCTGCCCAGGGAAGTGGTGGAGTCACCACCCCTGGAGGCATTTAAAAGATGTGTAGATGCAGCACTTGGGGACATGGTTAGTGGTAGACCCGGCAGTGCCAAGGTTAAGGGCTAGACTCAATGACCTTAAAGGTCTTTTCCAATCTAAATGATCATGCAATTCTATGATTAAGTACTAGGAGAGCTAATTACTAGGAGAATTTAGGTGTATAATATTTCACACTCAATACATATATTAGATTGAGTGGATGGAAACTATGTAAGTATTTAATTTGTGTTTTTATTCTGTTCTGATTTGCAGATTCCCAATTGTCAGTTTATAGTTTTTAATTTTGTTAACAACACAGGAAATTCTGAATCCACTTAATATATAAGGCAAAAAAATCTGACTTAAGTGGTTCCACTTAAATGCATTCATCTCAGTCATAAAATTGCACAGACTTGTTGTAGTCGAATAGTAAAATATAATTTTAGATCCAACCCCTTGCTAGTGACAACAAAATGTTACTATTACTAAACACCAAATTCAAGCCCAGTAGGATGTCTTTATCAACACATCTATATCAGCACAGACAGAGTCTTGCAAGCTAAATTTCACATATATGTTCTCAACCACAGATGTGTGGACTGTTTTCTCCTGTCCCATGGAAACGCACAAAACACTATCTTCAGCCCAGAATTTCTCATTTCAAATCAGTTTCTCATTGTAATTCCATGTTGCTAAACAAAGCTTTTTTAAAAAATCACTTAGAAAGGAAGGCCATGAGAAGAAATATAAAAATAATAAATAAAACCAATCACTCAAAAATGCATCCCTATCCTTTGCAACAGTGTGTGCTTGCCAGAGACACTAAGCCTGGCTGTCAAAGTCTCTAGAGATTGTCTACACTGGACATGCTCCCTGTGAGACACCAAATGAAACTCAGAAGATGAAAAAGCACCTTTGAATCTCCGTCAAACTACAATGCCAGAAAGCAAAACTTAAGAGGAAATTCATATCCTTATCTTCCACGACCCTCTTAAGTGAGACATAAGATGAAACGCTGAGTTGTTTCATTCTAATGGAGAAAGGCAAGTCTTGACCATACTGACTCACTTGCCAAGCAGAGAGCTTTGAGGATTTTTACATAGCAAATGACAGGAGAAAAACAAGACAGAAGCCATAAGAGAGAGGAATGATAAATGACAAGAGAGAGTACAACAGCCCAGGCCCCCTCTGAGCTCCAGAGCCATCGCTGGGCTCCAACGCTACCAAGCATGGTTGCACGTCTTCTACAGCCCTTAACGCTCTCTCTCCTCAATGCACCACAGGCTACTACCTTCAGACCTTAAAAATTTGTTTCAACTGGTAAGTGCTACTAATTCCAGCCCCCCAGAAAAAGTAACTCAATTGCCCAGGGTGGATATTCTTTAAAAAGCAGCAGCTAGCAGGCAAAAGCACACGCTGAATTGTCTTTAACGCTCTCTAAGCATCTTAAGCAAATCCTGTGTTACACGCAGTCACCTCAGACCAGTCCTCCAGGCCTTTCCCACACTGCAACTCCTGTATCACGCAGTTTTTCAACATGGCAAAAGAAAGAAATCCTTATTCTTTATGTCATTCTGGATGCCACTTCAGCTGGCTCCAGCTCCACATATGTCACAGAAGAAGCCCATTTTTAAAAATTATGCTTAAATTTCTGGTAAATCATATCCTGAAACCTTTGTACATCAGAGACAAACTCTGTTGTACAAACTCCAGGTCTAGATGAGTAATGAAGAAATTAATACAGCCTTGATTTTAGATGAAAAGAACTTTACCATCCAGTCTTAAACCAGATAGCAAAATTTCAAATAATAAAAAAAAAAGTCCGTAAGACTTGGGTTTTTTTCATCAGGTCTAATAACAGCTTTCTTAGGCCTTTTACAATAATTAACTCTCATTTCCTTTGTTCCTGATGCTCCTGTGTCATACACAAACGGGAAAGTTAAAAGCAACAATGCATGAGGCATCACTGGGAATTTCCTGTCTTGTAAAAGTCTTTATCCAACTCATCCTCTTATTAGTCTTTGTTTAACAAAAACACACTAAGCTACTACTGCTTTCATCGGTAAGACTTCCATTTTAATTCATTTCCTTTGATACACTGCCCCACCCCACTACTGAGATACTCTGTTTATGCCAAAGTGTGTCACACAAACATCTATCTGATCAACTCACATGAATCACCTAACATGCATCATTTCTGTTTGGTGCACATCACTAAGACCAGCATTCTCAATGGTCTCCAAATGGCACTAAAATCCAACAGGCTGAGTAGTGCAGCTTTTTTAAGAAATGCCTTTTTACCTAGTTACAAAATACTTAGGTAAAGAAAGCTAAACAGGTGGCTTTTATGGCAAGACAGGTTACCAAGGACTACTACCTCATACAAAACCAAGACAACTGCACCTTGAAAGAAAATGCTCTCCTAGCTTAGGTATGTGTAGAGAGGTAAGAGATTTGTTCTTTGACAGGTTGCAGTTTAACTTAACAAAAAACTTGCATCCAAGACTCTATTTGTACTTCAAAGAAAAGCCTAGAGATGTAACTATTTCAGGAGGCAAGACACCCAATACTCAAGCAGTTTACTTCCCAGTTAGGTGAAAATCTGTTCAGTAAACCAATAGCTATCCTTATCTTTGTGTTCCCAAGTATAAAGCTTGACAGTTCTAGTCCCACAATGGTTAAGTCACAGTGGTGGTGGTAGTTTTGTTGGAGGAAAGGGGAGAACACACTGAAGAGCATTGTTGTTGGTTGTTGTACTTAAGGGTTTCTTAAATCATCTGCACAACTAATGTATCTCATTCCATCTGAGTTTCACTTGCAATGGAAATGTGAAACTGGATTTTGGCAGATCAGTTCTGGCCAGTCTTGTTGCCCACAGCTGTTTGCTCCATTCTTCCATCAGGACTTGCTATCTTCATACAGGCAAGTTGGCAACCATTTATTTCTGCCGACACCTTCTCTGAATCTAACATCTTCCCTTAAATTTATATCTTCATCTTTCATTTGGCCCATTTCACTTTCACTGAATTAATGCCTTTCAGAATACCATCTGCTTACAAATTAACATTAGAAAACTCAATCATTTTTTAGGTGCCTTCTAAGGGGTCTAAACTAAGTACTGGACAACTTGGAAATTCAGAGGTTTTGAAAACTGACTTCACTTTCATTAATGCCATAGGACAAGGTCCAAAAAAGAGTAGTGAGGGATTGAAATCTTGTGCTTAACCCCCTTTTCTCCTCTTCTTTCCCTCTAAAAACAGAGTTTTAAGCAAGCCTTCATCAGCACTACAATTCCCGAGTTACCACGCTACCACGAAAACTGGCTCTGGGCAGTCTTACTCATAACAGTTGCCCGGAACTTCTACGAAAAAAACACCAAAAAAAAAAAAAGAAAACAAAGAACTTCACCCACACACCTTTTTACTTTGCACCTCTACTTGACTCTGCAGAGTGGACAGGATAAAGTACTATGTACTACATGCTGTGCTTGCAAGCATCAGCATCCATGCACAGCAAATCTCTTAAAGAGTACAACTGCAGGAATAATTTATGTGTTTTAATATTTACAGACAAGAGCTTTACTTTTGGCATTCTTGACAAATTATCCAAAAAACCTCTTTCAAATATGAGACTGTCCTCTAAATCATTTGACACTAAGATTATGGCTGAGAGAACGATGGTGTTTAATCCCAACAGGAAGTCACACCAAAATGCAGTTTACAAAAATAAACACCTCAGCCCATCATTCCATCAAGTAAAGTTACTTATGAAGTTACAGACTATGTTATGATACTAACTCATATAAATATCACTTTTAAATCCTCTGCTATTCCTTGTTCAGTAGTAACCAACCAAATTAAATGTGTATTCTGGAACTACCTAAAATTACATCCTAACTCAGTCCACCATGAAAATACTAAGAGTGCTTCAAAAGATAGGCAACTGAAGTTCACTTCTGCAACAAACATATTTCTCCAGAATATGCTGCAGATGGGTCAATAATAAAGGTGTCTCTGTAAAATTCCCCATCAGAAGAACCAGAAATAAGAAAAGGAATATGACTTTGGTACAGCAGGTTCTAAGTTGTTGTAAATAATTCTGTTAGATATGCAGGCCAGGAGGAATGCAGGACTTAACATGACCAAGATGACAACTAGCAATGTTCCACACTCAAGAAAACACATACTTTCTTTATTACTGATCCTTTCAAAATGTTTATGTCATGTTTAGGACATCCAACAAGAATCAGTGCTGCCCTAGCTCTCCATGAATTTTGTAATTATATTTAAAGTATTTAAAATACCATTTTACATGCTACTAACAACACAGTTGGGCATTCTATAAGATAAAATAACTGTACCTGAAAGGTATGCAACTTTTTCCTTTAAAATTGGCAATACTTCCATAGCCTTCATTTCATCATTTTTGCGAAACCCTGAAAAAAAGAAAAAGAGAAAATGATTAGTCAAAAATTCAGAAAAGCCCAGCTTCTACATTTAATGAATGCACTGAAAAACATTTACCTTTGGAATACGTTCTGAATGTTACGATTACAGGAATTAAGATAACCTTACAATAAAAGTCTGCCAAAAAAATAAATTAAACTTTAAAACACATTAATGGACAAGTCATCACCTTGACTAACTTAACACAAATGGCATGGCCTGTTAGCAAGCCTCAGAAGAAAACGGGATACCAGAATTAGCCTTTTCCATCAGTAAATAAAAACTATCAGATGGATCCTGCAGCTTTTATGCATTGCAAATCTCACTTTCATTTTTTGTCCAGCAGGGAGGAAGAGTATCAAGATATCAAGAGCAGGTATGCTTAGAACAATTACCAGTTTAAAAAAAAACCAAAAAACACCCAAACCAAAAACCCCACCCAGAAAAACCCACAAGAAAGAAAAATAAACAAAAACACCCAATCAGAAAACCTCACCAAAAAAACCCCAACTCACCCAAAAAACACAAAAAGACCCACCAAAAATCCCCAACACTATTTACATGTAACTTTTCTTAAATCATTTCTGTAGGCAGAATTTTTTTCTGCTGCCTGATGAGAGCAGCACTTCGCAACTGAGAGGACATTTTGTCATACTAACTCTGTACATACACGGAGTATGAAACAGTGCCCAAGGTGAGTGATTACAGTCAATGTTGCAAAGCAGCCCATCACCAGCATATCCCTCCCTCTCTGCTTCCTATTTCTACTACTCTAATTCTGTGGCCAAATTCTGAAGTTCTTCCTTCTTTGATAAGGAAGATTTAAGATTTTTGTTCATCTTACAAGAACTGGATGATATATCTTCAACTAACTTATCTGTACAACCCTTCCTGGTCTGTTTGGATTCATGTACTGTTTAAAATAATCCCATATCTGAAGAAAGTACCTCTGCTGGGGTAAGTGGGAAGTGCGTTGCTTCTCTTTAACTACTGAAGCACAAAAGTGCTGGTAAGACTCTTCCTCCTCAAAAACAACTAAATGTTTCATACCCTTTGGTCTTAGGTTCCCAGCTTAAATGAAAAAGCTGTGCATTTCTAAACTAAAACTTGAAGGTATTAAATTGGTGCCATCAAGTGACCTAAGATCTATACTTAAGGCCATCATAAATGTAAATTACATCACAGGTTTTCTACTCCAGACAGAAGTACTGAGACTTCTGTGCCACTGCAGTATCTAGATATGGGCACTACTCTTCAAAACAGACCCAGGATGCACCAAACACAACACCCAAGGATCAAAGATGGTCAGGTGTCTGCATGTCATCATTTATGCATCTGTTTCACCTGAAGAACTGCCGGAAGACATGGTGGCAGTCCTCAGAAAACACAAAGCCTAGTGGCGACAAAAGCTTGCTAGAATTACAGCAGGAGGATTACTAGATGGCAGGAAATTTTGTAAAGGAAAGAACTGTGAAGCAGCACATAGGATTGCCTGTGGAAGACTATGGCCTATCCATGACTGGGGATTTTTAAAATATGTGTTCAGACAAATGCCTATCAGAAATGGGTCCCTCAAGTTCACCATAACTGAAGTGTTCAACCAGAGCATTGTCTCAGCACTCACAGAATGCAAACAAAAGAAAACTAAACAAATCCACTTCCAGCCAGATGGAAGTTCCCTGGCTAGTTCTGTTTTTCCATGAACACCACAGACCAAAAACAAACCCAAAATTCAGTACACATTCTCAGAAAGGCTAGACCAGGAAAACTGGTTCCTTGGGTAACCACACAGCATGGAGGGGTTCTACATGACGGACAGTATTTTGCAATTACACAGCAACTCCAGACCAGCAAAGCAGTGCAGGGTTTACTTTCATGTTTGCGCTTAGGCTCTCAAGAGTCTAAGACACAGCCAAAGGAACCTCCTGCATTATTTACTCCTCCAGAGTACTGGCTATGGGTTATCAGCCTTTGACTGAAACTGCCTACAGTATTGTTCCTATTACATTTCTGTTTGTTACGGACTAAAGCTCTACACAACTTTAAGAAAAAACTTGGGCTTAAATAAATCACCTAAAAAGACAGCAAATACCCTTTTCCACCTTGAAATATTTGGGCTTCAGTTGACTGCTGAGGCATACAGGCACACTTCCAGGGTTACACTTTTTTTTTTATGTGCTTTGAGCTACCCACCATAAGCTTAATGCCAATTTAGCATGCTCAGCTTTCATATCAACCATGGCAATTCCTGTTCTTTACAGTAAATTTGGAGGTAGAAAACACTTTCTCCTCACCTAAAAAGCATGCAGAAACTAGTGCCGTACTTTGCTGTCTCTCTTAGCTCAAAATTACCCAAGACACTGATGTTACCGCAATTGCTTGCTCAGATTTCTAAGCCCTTAAACTACTTCACCTCAGACGACAATGTGCAGTAGCTGCACATTTTACTTTGCCTGTGGCATGTAAGAAGCAAGAAACATTTAGCTAACATTTCTCTGACTATTAAGGGGCCGCTCAAGGTAAACACCCTAGCAAATACGTTAGTGCTTGGCTCATGTTCTGCATCTGCATATCCTTAAGGCTGACTGCCTTGGATTATCATATTCCTGCTGCTCTAAACAGTCTATTTTTATTCCAGTTCTGCAGTGTTAAAGCTTAACTAAAAAGACTGTGGGGATTACAACAGATGAAAGAATGCTGGGGAGCAAAGAGGGTGAATATAGCAGGAAAGTATCATTTTAATCTCCAACGAAGCAAAAAATAAAACAAAAAACCAGCAATGTAAGCAGGTCTTAAGGGCTTGGGGTGGGTCCTCCCTCCCCCTTTTTAAAGCCTCTTCTCCACAAAACATTCGAGGATGTGAGGATTTGAGGATTTAATTAAAAAAAAAATTAAAAGGCATTTACCACACTCAAATGAAATGCCATAAATATCTGCACCAATCTCTCCCTCCACAGCTCAGCATCCTCCGCGCCAGCCGGCTGCATCACATGTTCCTGGGGGTGATGTCATCCCTGCCGGGCCGGCCGGCTGCAGCTCCCGCCGCCGCGGTGCCGCCGCAGTGCCCGCAGCTCCCGCCCCGCGCAGCCCCCGGGG
>VZRR01003714.1:0-13404 GCA_013398015.1 Oreocharis arfaki | reverse complement strand
CCGCCCCCGTATAGGCCCCGCCCCTCCACCGCGTCTGGGCACCGCCTCTGTCCCATTACAACCCAGTACAGCCCAGTATAGCCCAGTATAGCCCAGTATAGCCCAGTATAGCCCAGAATAGCCCCGTATGGCCCGCTGTCACCCAGTACAGTCCAGTATAACTCAGTACAACCCAGCAGAGCCAGGATAGACCAGTATAGTGCAGTACAGCCCAGTATAAGAGAGTATAACCCAGTACACCCCAGTATTTCCCCCGAAGGAACCAAAACCAGGTGGTTCAGTCTGCAGAAGGGGAAGAGGAACAAAGAGCAGCACGTGGCAGCGGGGCGAGCGGGGGGAGGGCAGAGGCCTGGGTGTCCCAGGGACTCCTCAGACTCCAGGTGGCTGCAACGGGGGGCGAGGGAGGGGGTGACCCAGCTGTGCGGCCTTGTACCCCTGCCAGCTCCCCGGAGACCCCTAAATCCGTCCAGGCAGGGGCCTCCTCCACCCACGTCACAGGGAGGTGGGTGGGGCAGATGTGACACAAAGCGATACCCTAAACTTCCCTCTTCTAACCCCAAAATCGCCCAAAGCGGAGGCAGTGGCACGGTGGGAACCTGATGTGGAGGTGGGGGTCCCTAAAACCCCTGGGGACTGGGGGCGAGGGGTCCTTGGGGTGTGTGGAGATTCTTTGGCCCTGAGGGAGGTAGCTGGGCCCTGATGGGGGGTCCCGGGGATGTGTCTCCCTGGATTGTGGATGGGGGGGATCTCTGGGCCCTGAAGGAGGTCCCTGGAGTGTGTGTGTGAGGTGTGGATGAGGGGTCCTTGGATCCTGAGTGGGAATCCTGGCATGCTGGTGGGAGTCTCTGAGGTGTGGATGAGGGGTCTCTGGGCCCTGAGTAGGGACTCTGGGGTTCTGGGAGTCTCTGGGGTGCGGATGAGGGATCCCTGGGCCCTGAGTGGCATCTCTGGGATGGTGGTGGGGTCCCTGGGTTGCGAGGGGGATCCCTAGGGTGGTGTGGGGACAGTCCCTGAGCCCAAAGTATGGTCCCTGGGCCTTGAAGGGGGTCTCTGGGTTACCGAGGACACACCTCATCCCACTCTCTCCCCCACTGCATCCAGGATCTCCCCAGGGTGTGTCAGGATGTGCACCTTGCTGCTGGTGACGCTGGTGACATTGGCGATGGTGCCTGCAGGGGTCTCTCCCTATGGCTTCCGCAACTGCATCCAGGCGCCATGGGACCCTGGGGTGTTCCGCTGCATCCAGCGCTTCCTGAGCACCGTGGGAGCTGCAGTGGGTGACCTCCCCTCCACTGCCACATCCCTCAACCTCTCTGTTAACATCTTGCGCCAGGTGCCCCCTGGTGCCTTTGCCCACCTGCCGCAGCTCTACACCCTTGATTTGACCCACAACCAGCTGCAGCTCCTGGCCCCAGGGGCTTTCTGGGGGCTGTCAGCACTGGCCCACCTAGACCTGGCCCACAACAACATGTCAGTGCTGGCCACAGGTGTGTTCACTGGGCTGGGCAACCTGAGCACACTGCGGCTGGACCACAACCCACTGCAGAAGGTGGCCCCCAGGGCTTTCTGGCCGCTGGCCACACTCAGCGCACTCTGGCTGCGGGGCGGGCGGCTCAGCGCGCTGGAGCCCGTGGCCATGGCCGTGGGGCATCTGACACACCTGGACCTGCTCGACCTGTGTGGCAACATGCTGTCAACACTGGGCCCAGGGCTGCCACCCACGCTGAGGGTCCTGCACCTCTGCAACAATTCCCTGGGAGCTCTTTCAGGGGCAACCCCTGAGGTGATGCCCCCAGGGCTCCGTGTGCTCGACCTGTCCTACAACAACATCTCAGACCCTGCGCCACTTGCTCACCTGTGCCTGCACAACCTGACACACCTGCACCTGGCTGGGAACCCGCTGGATGTGGTGCAGCTGCTGCGCGTGTCTGGAGTCTCCCCACGCCATGTGGATGTGTCAGGGCTGCAGGTGGGCACGAGGGGCTTGGAGTACCTGTGCCAGCAGCTGACAGGGCCGTGGCTGCAGAGGCTGCGGCTGCAGCGTGTGGGGCTCACAGCAATGCCCGACGGGGCTCTGGCCAAGTGTCCGGTGCTGAGCGCCCTGGACGTGTCTGGCAACCGGCTGCGGCACTTGGGCTGCATAGGGCGGTTGCTGACCCAGGCACAGCACGCAGCACTGGGTGAGCTGGTGGCTGAGCACAACCTGCTGCAGCGGCTGCCATCGTGCCACGGGGCCCCGGTTCTGCACCAGCTCCACAATGTGTCCCTGCGCTTCAACCGCATCCTAGTGGCTGCTGCGGGTGCCTTTGATAATGCACCAGCGCTGCGGCAGCTGCGGCTGGACGTGAATGGGCTGGCACGGCTGGACCGCGCAGCGCTGCGTGGACTCCGTGACCTGCGGCACCTGCGCCTTGACAACAACCTGCTCACCGACCTCCTGCCCGGCTCCTTTGCCGACCTGAGCCAACTGGAAGACCTCAATCTGCGGAACAACCGTGTGGCTGTGCTCTTCCCTGGTGCCTTCACGGGGCTTGACCGCCTGCAGACCCTTGACCTGGGTGGGAACAACCTGCGGCACTTGGCAGCCATGGCGTTCCAGGGCCTCCCGCAGCTTTGCCGGCTCTACCTGGACCGCAACCGGCTGCTGGAGGTGAGCGCGGCCGCATTCCAGCCAGTGCAGGTGACGCTGGGCGTGCTGGACCTGCGCGCCAACGCGCTGCGCTACCTGAGCCGACACCTGCGGCAGCCGCCGCCTTTCCGCTACCTGCAGAACCTCTATGACCTGAAGCTGCAGGCGCAGCAGCCATATGGGATGCGTGTGGTCCCACAACGCTTCTTCCAGGGCCTCAGTGCCTTGCGCTCACTCTACCTGTCACAGAACTCGCTCTCGGCCATCCCTGCTGATGCCTTTGATGACCTGGCACAGCTGCGGTACCTGACGCTGGCTGACAGCAATGGTGGGATGGGCCACCTGCCCGCCGGCATCTTCAAGAACCTGAGCCAACTGCGTAGCCTGAACCTGGAGAGTGCAGGATTGCGCAGCCTTGGCCCTGAGGTCTTCGGCAACCTGACGCGACTGAAGGAGCTGCGCCTGGCCAAGAACGAGCTGCGTGCACTGGATGTGACTCTGGCCACGCGCCTGCCCGCCCTAAACTACCTGGATTTGCGCAAGTGCCCACTGAGTTGCAGCTGTGCCAATGCCTGGCTGCCTGCCTGGCTGGCAGGTGGGCCCGTGCAGGTGGTCTACCTGTATAACTACACCTGTGGTGAGATGGCTGGGGCCTCTGCATACCTGCACTGCTTTGACACACGTGTGTGCTACCTGGGCATGGGGCGATACCTGTTTGCAGGGACAGCACCAGCTGTGCTGCTGCTGCTGGTGCTGCCGCTGCTGCACCACCGCGGGTACTGGCGGCTGCGCTACCAGCTGTTCCTGTTGCATGCCTGGGCACGCGGGCGCTGGCGGCGGGAGCAGCGGCGCTACACCTACGACACCTTTGTGTCCTACAACTCCGGGGATGAGCGGTGGGTGCTGGAGGAGCTGGTGCCTGAGCTGGAGCGTGGAGCCCTGCGGCTCTGCCTGCACCACCGTGACTTTCGCCCCGGCCGCGCCATAGTGGACAACATTGTGGATGCCGTGTACAACAGCCGGCACACAGTGTGCGTGGTGAGCCGCGGGTACCTGCGCAGCGAGTGGTGCTCACTGGAGATCCAGATGGCCAGCTATCGCCTCTTCGATGAGCTGCGCGATGTCCTTGTCCTTGTCTTCCTCGAGGACATCCCTGAGGCTGAGCTCTCAGCCTTCCACCACATGCGCCGTGTGCTGCTGCGGCGCACACACCTGCGCTGGCCCCCTGAGCCCCCTGCACAGCCCCTCTTCTGGGCGAAGCTCAGGTGTGCCCTGAGTGGGGGGGACGAGGAGGAGGAGGACAGGGAGAGGAGGGGCAGGGAGGAAGGGTGCCCTGGTGCATCTAGGACCCCCGGGGAAGTTCTCCCTCAGGAAAGCAACTTTCTGGCCCAAAATAACCGTTTTTCATCTGGGGAAGGTGCCCTGGGGAGTGGGGATGATAGCAGCAAGGAGGAAGAGGAGAAGGAGGAGA
Source organism: Oreocharis arfaki (assembly GCA_013398015.1). NCBI lineage: Eukaryota > Metazoa > Chordata > Aves > Passeriformes > Paramythiidae > Oreocharis > Oreocharis arfaki. The sequence continues at coordinate 9,304 of VZRR01003714.1, read as the reverse complement.
GGAAGAGGGGGGGCAGGGAGGAAGGTTGCCCTGACATGACTGGGACCCCTGTGGAGGTTCCCCCTCAGAAAAGCAGTTTTCTGCCCCAAAATCACCGGCTTTTCTCTTGGGAACATGCTCTGCACAATGGGGATGAAGGTAACAAGAGAAAGGAGGAGGAGGAAGAGGAGGAGGTGGGGGAGGAGGAGAAAGGTTGTGAGGATAGAGAGCAGCTGCTCTAAAGCGACCTCACCCTGGTGTAATGGGGATCCCCAGGGATATTCCAAATAAAAAGTGGTTTTGTCCCAAAATCCCTGGTTGTCCTCTGACAAACGTACACTTAGGATGACAGTAATGAGGAAAAGGGGAAGGAGGAGGAGGAAGAAGGGGCAAGATGGACCTCAATGTTCAGATGCAGCAAATGCTTCATCACTCAGTTCCTTTTCCCGGCATTTGCAGACACGTGGGAGCTGCAGCTCTTGCACATCTGGCTCTTTCTGGGCACACGCTGCCGCAGCTCAATCGGCTGCTTCTGCGCATAGCGGCACCCCCAGGGCTGGGAAATTCTGGCGGGATACGGGAAGCACCCACCAATCCATCCCGCCACGCACCATCCTGCTCCCCTGCTCATCAGCTCCCGGGCAGGTCCCTGCCTCGCTCCCGCCTGATCCTCACCAGCAGCAGGATGTGCCTGGCTTGGCTGGCGAACCAGAGCGTGTTGCAGGTGTCCAGGCCGGCTGGCTCTGCGGGCTCATGGTCGCGATCACGGGGCTGTGGCAGCCACCGCCCAGGGAGTCCTTCCGCAAGTTGCATCAGCTGCTGTTCTGGAGCGGGATGTGGCTCTGCCCACTGTGTCCCTCAAAAGTTCCGCTCAGCTCTTGGCCTTGGGGCATCCCCAGAGAGCCAGAGCCCGGCACTGCCAGGCCGGGAACAGCCTTCCCGAGGAGGAGGAAGGCGGATGACGGCCAGCGGATGACGCTGTGGAGGGCCAGCAGTGAGCGACTGATGCTGGTCTCTCCCACAGCCCCTCTCCCCAGTCCTTGGTGACCCAGGCTTACTCCAAGCACGCCGGGTCAGTCAGGCTTACCTTGGCCACACACAGATTTCCAGCAAAACAAACAGCAGGGTCGGTTCGGCTGCTTCACCTGGATCTGTGAGGACAGAGATGGCTGAAGCTACGGCTCCACACACCCCTGGGGAGGCTGGTTGGAGCACCAGCAGCAGCAGCAGCAGCCGGACCAGGGCTCTGTGTTTCCAATGGGATGGGTTAGTGGATCACACTGGAAGATGGGGCAGGAGTAGGAGAGGAACCTGGCACTCTGTGAGGATGAGCCAAACACCTGGAGATGACACAAGGAGCAAAGCCAGGGAAAGGATCTGGCAGGAAGGGACAGAGTTATGGAAAAGAATCAGCAACTCCCAGGCTCAGTGGTGGAGACTGGTACAGCTGATCGTGTTCCCAAGGGCCTGAAAAACACTCAGACACCTGGATTACTGCCCTGCAAGCAGCAACGGGTGAGGCACTAGGTTCAGGCTGAAGCGATAGCCAGAGCCTCCATCTGCCCAGGCAGCTGTGACAGCCCTGCAAATTCAGGGAAGTACATAGCTGGAATTGAAACCTACTGACAAGTTCGCACCAAGAAACTGGGGAGAACTTTGACAGAGCCCTGGGGTGTGTAATTCCCGGCTCAGTTCTGAGGGGGACAGCCCTGGGACGTTTGTCCCAGCAGATTCCTAGCTCCATTTCGAGCACTGATCGGAGCAGTACCACAACCAGCAGCACTCACCTGGAGGATGGCATGGGAGTGGGAGTTGGCTTTGGTGTGATGCCGCGCTGGTTTTTATTGCCCTTGACCAACATCTCCACAATCTGCCCTGGTGATGTGGGCTGGGAGAGAACGGGCACAGAGATCAGCACCCCATATGCAGCACCCAGACATCCCTACACCAAACAGCCCCAGGCACTCAGGCTGAGGCATCCTGCAGCTCTGCAGGCCTTGTGACAACTTGGGGTCACATCTGCTGCCAGCCAGGAGCTGTGCAGGTGGCACTCTGAGATCTCCACAGTCCCTGGGTCCCCAGGACAGGAGAGAGGAGTGGAGGGGGAGAGGAGGGAAGGGGAGTTTCCTGCGGCAGCCACTCTGCCAGGGGTCACTCCCAGGCTGGGCTGAGGCAGAGCTCATCACCCTCCCTGCTCGCCTTCAGGGCAATTTTTTTCCCTGTTTCAGCCTTTTCAGTGCAGCAGAGATAAAAGGAGTTCCCAAACCAGCACTTCTCTTATGTGGAGGTCATCCCTGAACCTTTCCCAGAACAAGCTGACAGCCCCATTCCCACATCTCTCCCCATGAGGTGTTTCTGCTCCCAGACCTTCTCATTCCTCTTGTTTGCATCCGTCTTCCAACATCCCTTTGAAGCCTCCCCATGAGCATGGCTGTCCTAGTTTCAGCCAGGACAGAGTTGCTAAAATAAAAATTTTTTTTAGCCCTTCGAACATTGGGATCTCCATTTAGCAAAGGCCATCTGGTCAGTTAACACCTGAGGCTCTACCAATCAAGCTGGCCCTGCCCAATGAAAACATCCGTGTAGTGGAGAAGGTGATAAAGTTCCCATGGTGCATATGAGAAATGGGTTAGGGAAAACTGTTTGGCTCAGTCCTGCCTTGAACCGAGGCAAACCCATCCATGGCATTGTCTTTGCTCAAGGACCTTGGTGCACTTTGTGGGTAATGCAGGAGGATTTGACTTTGGGTGAGAACAGTCTGTGATGTTGAATTGTATAACACTGGGTGCTGAATGACACTGCCACTGTGTGCTGTAAGTCCCATAGCCAGTGAGGATGGGCTGCTCCAAATAGACCAGTCATGAGCTCCTGATGCTGCAACCAGTCAACAGCACAGCAGCCCTGCTGCCCTGGGAGACATCCAGGATGGGCAGAATTCACAGCCATGGACTAAATGAACTCAGCAGACATCTTGGAGGCCCAGCCATTCACAAGAGAAATGATACCTGTGCTTGTGTGTATTTATATATATATATGTATATGTATTTAGTGGGAAGGTGTAGGATCTGGGCATGAATAGATGGTAAAGAAAGAGGAGTAGATATTGTCCTGGCTTTGGATAGGGCCTTAATGGTTTCTATACCACCTCACCTTTTTGTCAGGGGTGGGGGAAAAGGACTCTCTCTGGCCTCAAAGAAGAAGGGCGTGGCTTCTGGATGAAAAACATGATGGAATTTTCCACCACTGTTCATTGGCTTGGGGTTCACATTGAGCATTTCTGCATGTGAGTTACCCTTGTTTGTATACTTTTCTTATTAATATTGTTGCTGTTACTGTTTGTTTTCTTACCTCATTGCTGTTTGCATTAAATATTTCTTATCTTAACCTGTGATTTTCACCTTTTGTGCCTCCAGTTCTCAGCTCCATCCTGCCGGAGTGGGAAGAGGGAGGCAAAGGGGAGAGCGAGCAAGTGCCATCTAGTTTGGGAGAGTCTCGGTGGGGGCACTGAACTGGGGAGTACCATTCCTAAAGCATGACAGTTGCAAAGCAACCTGGAATTCCATGGCCCAAGCCAATAGCAACAGATCCTAGTGCAGGTTTCCATGGTGTTACAATCTGGTTTAAACACAAAAGAGCAGAGGAAACACGAATTAAGTGGATCAAACCCAGGAAGGTTTGAAATATATGCAAGAAAAAATATTAAAACCAAAAGAGGTTAGATGTTGGTGCCAAAAAATTGATGTATTTCATTTAACAGTAAAAGAGGCAAAGAGAACGAAAGAAAGAAAGAAAGAAAGAAAGAAAGAAAGAAAGAAAGAAAGAAAGAAAGAAAGAAAAAGAAAGAGAGAGAAAGAAAAAAAGAAAGAAAGAAAGAAAGAAAGAAAGAAAGAAAGAGAAAGGAGATAGAGAAAGAAGCGTGCGTGGGGGGTGGGGGGACAGGGACAGAGTGAGAGGAGTGAGGTAGAAACATGTGACCCTTCCAGGGTGTCAGGAATGAGGCAACTCCTGATTTTTTAAAGAAAAATAAAAATTTATTAAAAAGGAAATTAATTAAAAAATAAATAATTGCGTTTTAATTAAAAGTAAGTAATTGCGATTAATTAAAAGAATCTAGGATCTATAAAATCAATAGATAAAAGAAAACAAGAAACCCTGGGTACACAGGGATTAGAGACTCCAATGGCTGGACCGGCTCTGAGTCCCTGATGCAGAGAGCCTGCAACGCTGGGGTGACTTCAGCTAGCCTGAAGTCAAAATAATTCCAGTGTCTCTTAGAGAGAGAGACGCCGATGACCCAGCGCCACGCCCCACCTGCAGCTCATCTGAGTGAATGGCGACGCCCCTTGTGTGTCAGGAGCTTTTGTAACGTCTTGTCTCCACCCCGGACTGCCCACAATCCCGCCTCCATGGGCCTGTGTGATTGGTGTCTTCTTGGAATGAGGTAATTTCATCCCACCAATGGCTTGTCGTCGTCATGGGAGTGATGTCACTGGCTCCAAAGGCGGGAAAGTACCTCATTAAAATTCCAGGTTGCCACGGATGCAAGTTGCAGGCTAACGGTGAAGTGCTAAAAATAGCTCTCTGTCAGTTAGAAATCCAGGTCTGGCACGGCTTTAAAACTTAACAAACACTCTTAAAAATCGTAAAAAACCACTTGATAAAACTTTGCAATTAACTACAAACACTCCAGAAATCTTTAAAAACAGGGTAATAACATTCAAACATGAACAATGGTTAAAACAGGAACAATTTCCAAGGTAAAAGTGAAAAACTGACAGATGATTCTCTAAACTTGGAAGGATTTTAACGAAGAACCATGTGAAACACTTCTCAATTAACTTACTTGGGTAATTAACTTCTAAAACTTANAAGGATTTTAACGAAGAACCATGTGAAACACTTCTCAATTAACTTACTTGGGTAATTAACTTTTAAACTTATTAACTTTTAACAGGGTGATAGGTAATTTGAATAAACAACAATTAACAATTAACACACTTGATGAGTAAAATTAAAACCACTTAGTATGCAAGGGCCAATTATGTGTGTCCATCTATGACACGGGGGTCCCAGCGATATCTCATTGCTCCCCTCCATCTGGATGGTGAGGGTCCCCCGCTGCTGCCATGCCACTACGCCATGCCACACTGCCACACCAAAAAGTATAGAATCCAGTGGATTAATGTATATTTGGGCAGGTGGGAACACCTACGTGCCTCGTTTGCAGGGGCCTGTTTGACACTGTCCCTTGCAGCACTGTGGATCTGTTGCATCATCTCTGGTGCAGGGTCTGGGGACCCCTTTGAGGGGGCCTGTGATGCGCCATGACACCCCCTCTGTCCTTCATGTGGATACAGTTTCTCCCGGGGTGAAGGGGCCCCACAGCTGAGCTCCTCTGCACAGCAGATGGGCATTCACTGCTGAGAGGAATGCAGAACTTGTCTTTACAAACAAGCTGTGGGTAGACAAGACCAGCACAATGAGATAAGAAAGAAAATGGGAAGGATTCCATTGATTGATGAATTAAAGAGATATGCATATTCAAACATACCAAAGGTCTGCTGACAAGGGGTGAGGGGGATATACATCAGAAGGGAATTTTTAGATATTAGGCATTCCGGGAAGCCTGTACCTCTCGAGTACCTCAGCCAATGGGGAAAGAGAGAGGGAAATGCAGTCGGGAAACTAGGGAAAATAGGATAAAAAGGAGGTTGCGACCTCCAAAAATTTGAGAGACTCCAGGGGAATGCCCCAGGACCTCTCCCTGTATTTGAATAAAGTGAAGGGACTCTTCTGTCTCCTTTTTGGACATAAACCTCTGGTGTTTGAGGATTAATTTTCCTGACACTGCCTCTCACCAGAGGCTTTTTCATCACACACCCAAAACCCCTCTCCCCCCACCCTTTGGGGTGAGGGTCTGTGGGACTCTAGCAGTTGATAGCCCTGGGGCTGAGGTCTACACTCTGAAGGTGTTAAGCTTATGCTCTGTGAACGTATTCTTCTCCCCCAGCCCTGAGCTGTTACTTTATCTTATCTTCATCAGTGAGCAGTGTAGGGCCTCAGGCCCCCATTCAGAGTGTGGTGGTCTTCTCTACAGCTTTTGTAATACGGTTTTGCTATAATACCAAAAGTCCTTCATGATGATGTTTAAGTCATAAACTATATTATTTCCGTCTCTGACACACAGCAATCCAGGATCACAACTGGGCTAAGACTTGGTTGCCAAGGCAAAAAATTTAGAAGCAGGTCCATTGACAATGCTGTGGTAACTGACTCTCAGAATGAGACCACAAATGGTTGCCAGGTTGCCATGGCAACAGGATCTGCTACAGGCCTCAGCTCATGCCCATGGCAACCACTTGTAGCAACGGGTCTCCATGGAGCTGCTCCAGGACTGGCATCAGCCATGGGTCCTGGTGATGGGCCAGGAGTGACAGGATGAGAGAATGGCTTCCCCCTGACAGAGAGCAGGTTTAGGTCAGCTTTTAGAAAAAAAATCTTCCCCGTGAGGGTGGTGAGGCCCTGGCACAGGTTGCCCAGAGAAGCTGTGGCTGCCCCATCACTGGAAGTGTCCAAGGCCAGGTTGGACAGGGCTTGCGGCAACCTCGTCTAGTGGAATGTGCTCCTGCCCATGGCAGGAGGGTTGGAACTAGAGGCTCTTTAAGGTCCCTTCCAACCCAAACCATTCTGTGATTCTGTGATTCCATGAGTGGTGCGTGATGTGGTGGTCGGAGTGTCTTGGGCAGAGCAACCACAAAACGACAGTTTTCCATTGTGGGGGAAGAAAGGAGGGGGCAGAAGACCTGCCCCCTGTTGCAGTTGAAGCACGGGCGACACAGAAAAAAATGGAGGTCCGAGTCACAGCTCCGGTTGAGGGAAATGATAACCCACTTTATTTAATTACAGGCAGGCCTTATATAATCCTTGCATTGGTCTGTGGCAAGGATCATTGGTCCCTGGTCCAACCACCTCTCCAAGTGATTGGCCAGACCCCACACCACCTGTTAGACTCCTAATAGGACACACCTGCAAGATGTTTAGAAAGGCATCTTGCTTGTTTATGTTGAAACCAAGGGGTTTAGCAGAATACTTGCAAAATAGTGGATTTTTCTCTGCCAGCAGCTTTTCAGCATCCACAGCCCCCTTGGACTGCTGGAGGGCAGACGTTATCCTGTTCAGGAGATCCATTGACAGAGTCCCTTGGGAGTCAGTCCTGAAGAGAAAAGGAATCCAGGAAAGCTGGAGATGCTTTAAGAAGGAAATTTTAAAGCTCCAGGAGCTGTGCCCATGTGCTGTAAGACAAGCCAGTGTGGGAAAATGACTGGCCTGGTTAAAGAGAGAACTTAGGCTAGAACGCAGGGCAAAAAAGAGCATGTGTGACCTTTGGAAGGAGAAGCAGAAAACTCAGGAGATTACAAGGTAGTTGTGAGGTGATACAGCAAGAAAATGAGGAGGGCCAAAGCCAAACTGGAACTTAATTTGGCCATTGGGATTAAAGTTAACAAGAAAAGTTTCTATAAATCCTTTGGCAGCAAAAGGAAGGCTCAGGAAAGTCTTCATCCCTTGCTGTGTGCAGAGGGCAGTGCTGTGTCAGGGAGGAGAAGGCTCAGTCTTTAATACCAAACCCAGTTGTCCTGAGGATGCTCAGCTCTCAGGGCTGGAAGTTGGTGACAGGGAGCTGAGCGAAACCCCTGAAATCCAGGAGGAAACAGTCAGTAACTTTCTCTGCCAATGAGGCACACACACAACTCCCTGGCCACAAATGAGATGCACCTGAGGGTACTGAGAGAGCTGCAGAAAGAGCTGGCCAAGCCAATTTCACTCATTTCCCACCAGTTCTGGGGAACTGGAGGAGTTCCTGTTGACTGGAAATCAGCAAATGTGATGCCCATCTACGAGAAAGATTGGAAGGAGGATCCAGGGAACTCCAGCCTGTCAGCCTGACCTCTGTACTGGGGAAGGCCATGGAGCAGATCATCCTGAGTGCTTTTCTACAGCATGTGCAGGACAACCAGGGGATCAGGCCTAGACAGTGCATGTTTGGGAAAGGCAGGTCCTTCTGTGACAGAATGACCCACTCAGTAGATGAGGGAAAGGCTGTGGATGTGTGTTTCTAGAGGTCAGTAAAGCCTTTGACACTGGAGAAACTGGCTGCTCATGGATTGGACAAGGGAATCCTTTGCTGGGTGAAAAACTGGCTGATGCCCAAACCCAGAGAGTGGTGGGGAATGGAAGTAAATCCAGTTGGGGCTGGTGTAGCAGGACATGTTCCCCACCACAAGAGCTTGCTAATTGGTGAGATAACTCACTAAAGACTGCTTGTCTTGTGGTTATTCAGGTGCCATGGAAGTGACACTTCTAGCTGACAATAAACATCTTGCCGTGGAAGCAAGATTGTGGAAAAATAAGCTGAAATTTCTGACAGACACTTTACTTCACAAGCTATAAAAGCTACACCAATCTTTCACAAAGCAGAAGTCTTCTGCACATTCCCTGGAAATGTGTGGGGCTTTGCCCCCAAAGTCGGGATGTTGGTTTTGTGGTTACTCTCCCGAGGACAGAGTGAAAGGACTGTGCACAGTCTTGCCAGTTCGGTGGCAAGTTACATTGACTCCTAATCTATACTATTTCTTTCCTAGCTTTAATAGAAGTACTGTAATGTTGTCCACTGTTTTATGTAATCTACTAGTAGTCCTTTTGTTTTATACTGTTTAGTAAGTAACTCTGTTCAAGACCTTTTGCCTGTTATCTCCTGTCTGTTCAATAAATAACTCATTTTATAATAGACCTGATCTACCACTCTTAGAACTTGCAAGCCAGAGTGGTTTAGGTGCAGGCCACCTAATTCAAACTGTATCCAAAAAAGCCTAAGATAGGGCTTGTCTGAAGCTCCCACTCTCTCCATAACAGCCGATCACTTGTGGGTGACCGCAGGGGTCAGTGTTGGGGCCACTCCTGTTCAACGTCTTTACTGACGATCTGGATGAGGGGATTGAGAGTAAGTCACAATAAGTTCACAAATGACACCAAATTGGGTGAGAGTGTGGATCTGCTGGAGGGCAGGAAGGCTCTGCAGAGAGATCAGAACAGGCTGGATGAATGGGCTGAGAACAACGGTGTGAGGGTCAACAAGGCCAAGTGCAGAGTCCTGCCCTTGGGTCACAACAATCCCATGGAATGCTCCAGGCTGGGGAAGGAGTGGCTTGAGAGCTGCTCAGCAGGAAGGAACCTGGGGGGTCTGGTTGGCAGCCAACTAGATTTTTTTGCCAGGTGGGCAAGAAGGCCAGTGGCATCTAGCCTGGATCAGCCACAGTGTGGCCAGCAG